>SPJY01036992.1:1491720-1544152 GCA_005191435.1 Raddia distichophylla | reverse complement strand
ACGCCCAGATCACATACGACATCCAAATAAGGAAAATAAGGACCCTATGGAAAGCTATCGAGATAAGCTTTCCAACGGATCCAACGGCGCCTCCAAATTCAATCTGAGTCAACGGGAATCGCAAAAACAATCTGACGGACAGAAACTTTCCGGCGCTGCGTCGCCGTATTTTTTGGCCCAAAGCCCGTGTACCCCTAGAGTTAGGGTTGAGTACGTGTGGGCACCTGTTTGGGCGCCCCTGCTCTGGCCGCCGCCCTATATAAGTCCCATGCCGTGCTACGTTTTAGTTGGGTTTTGTTTAGTTGATTTCGTCACGGTTGTGTGAGATTTCGCCTTGTTCTTCTTGTGTCGGCTAGACCAACAGGACCAAGATTCTGAACCCCGTTATCCTTAATATATATTCGCAATTCAGATTGCTTATCTTGTGTTCTTGCTCGTTCTTCGGTTGCTTGCAGGAACCGTCCTTCGTGGACAGGTCGATCGTGCCTCTGGTTCGGTCGATAACAATCGTTGTTGTGGTTTAGCGATCGCCGGGATTTCCAGTTCCTTTGCGGGGTTGGAAGCCGGATTGTTTAGGTCTCCATGACACCTACCGAGTTATCCTTACTATCTCTCACCAGAAGATCGGGACCCCGCGTCCGCGCCCATCAACAACCCATGCTGCCAGCCTGTCTTTGAGGGCGAGCAGTCTCACTGCCCGCGACGCACCGTGCAGGTGCTCGGGCAGCAGTGACCGCTCAATCGCCGCGTCTATGTCGTCGGTGGCGATTTCCTCCTGGGCAGCTGATGAAAAAGAAAAAACGTAGCTCCTGTGCAGTTCGGTAGAGTGTAAAGGGGAGGTTTCCTCCATTACGTACCTGCCGCAGGGGGCTCAATCTTCTTCTTCGCTCCTTGACGGAGCTTGCGCCTCTTGCTCGGGGGCTCCTTGGCTTCTTCGCCTTGGCCTCCAGACGCTGATGGCGATAGGCTTAGCTCTTTGCTGAGCTAAGCACTCTTTTTGCGCAACGCAAGAAGCTTTTCCTTGCGTGCGACTTCCTCTTCGAGCCTCCTCTACTCGGCGATCTGTTGCAGCCGTTCCACATGGTCCGAGTGAGCTTGTGTATAGCGCCTCAGCCAGAGGGTCAGGTTCCGTACCTCTTCGTCGCTTTGCTCGCTGAGGAGGATCGGACTTGGGCGTTCCTCCCTTGGCTGGCCGCGCTCGCACCTGACTTGCTCGGCGCGCCTCTTCGCCGTAGGAATCTTCCGAGGCGGTTGGCGGCCGCTGCGGCGCGGTGAGCTCCGCGTCGGCTCGGGTGCCACCTTGGGCTTCGCGGCCACCTTGGCCTTGCCTTTCCTCGCTTCCTCTTTGTTGGATCCTGATAGCTCTTCGACGATCTCGCTAACGATGAGCTGATCTTCCTGCACATTATGAAGCGAATGTAAGCATGCGGTTACCGTGCAAGTCTAACAACTCTGTAGGGAGTCCAAGTTGGTTACCTCAGGGGAGCGGACGAGCACATTCCTCGGGCACGTGTAGGCCACCTCGCCGTTGACCTCACTATCCTTCCTAGCAGCCTTCAGCATGGCGTCGGCCTGCTCGGTCACCCATGCGTCTGTCGGTTTCACTGCCCGAACAGAAGAAGTTGTCAGTCCCTGTTCGGATGAATCACCAAAGGAGGATCAAAGGTCTGAATAACTTACCGGTGCTCTCCCTGGTGATGTCCTGCCAGCCTTCTATCTTGTAGAAGGGGTAGGACCTCTTCCGTAGCGGACAGATTATGTTCGCCACGAAGTCTCGGATGATCTCCCTGCCCGTGAGCCCGAGGCCCACGAGGGAAGCGATCTTCCGAGTCAAATACCACTCCTCGCTGCTCGGCTCCGGCCGCGGCATCGATGTTCCCTTTGCCGGCGCCTTTCCAGTGAAGATGAGCTTGCTGTCGTCGCTCCGCTTGGTGTAGAACCACCTTATCCACCACGGCCCCATCGAGTCGAGCAGTGGTGGACGAGGGTACGGCGCGTCGTCGGCGGTAGCCCGGAGCTTGAGGTAGTAGCACCCAAGCGCCGAAGCGGCGGAGCTGCTCCTCGTTACAATGTAGTACTGGAGGAACAGCCCCACCGGCGGATTAACTCCCAGGTAGCCCGCGCACAGGTGTGCGAAGACAGCCATCTGCAGGAAAGAGTTAGGGTTGAGGTTCGCAACCTCTAACCCGCTGATATTCAGGAAGGCCTCCACGAAATCGCTTTCGAGAAATCTAAGCCCAAATAACGCGAACTGCTCGAAGTGGACGAACTCGTCCGCGAGCGGCTCCGCGATCTCCTCCTCCCGGGCAGCCTCCAGCTGCCGGCATCGATGTGACCCTCCTCCTCCAAAATCTTCAAGTCCTCCTCGGTGATGCTAGAGTCTGAGAACTTGGCCATAGCTATCCCCAAGTTGGATGAGCAGCTTTGAAGGTGGAGTGTGGTTGTTTGATGCTTTGCGCGGTTGGAATAGGGCTTGGGAAGGAAAGGCGCGTGAGAACGGAAATGGTAGGCCGCAGGCGATTCGGTGCTCTTTATAGTCCCGGACGAGCAGCTCTGCAACAGTTCTTTGCCACAAAACGGCTAGTTTTTACTGCAACGGCTAAGTAAAAATGGTTGCTCGTTCTGACTGCACAGCGAAAGTTACCGTTGAGATCTGCCAACGGCTAATTTTTCCAGTGTCTGCATTGAAGGTTGGGTGCTCTGCTCGGACAGATGTGTTTCCCTGTTCGACGCAACAGAGTTGCTCGGTACTGATCGGATTTGTTCGGTCCCGGACAAGTTCTGTTCGGTAGAACCGTAACCTGTTCGGTCGCTTGTCGCACATCTTTGTAACAGCGTAATTACCCTCTTCGTGACTTGGAGTCTCAAGAGGAAGACCCCACTCTAGTGAGATATTCCACTTGAGTCTCGGGGGCTAGCTGTCGGGGATAAAATCACAGCTCATTGCCATGGCCCACTCCCTGACGGCCCAATCGAACAGCTTCCTAGGGCCTAGCTCCCTAGAGGGCTCTATCTGGCCCATGTGCATCTTGCCGAACAGCCTTCGGGTTGGCGTGATGCGTAACGGCAAAGGATTTGTGTTTGAGTCTGACTCGAACAAGAGTTCTGCACAGCTACGTGAAGACTCGGACGTGGTTTCCCGGATTGGAGCAGATGTCGTGATCCCCAAAAATTGGAGTATACCTTATCTACCTAAGGACGTATTTGGTATGTATTTGAGTTCGTTACGATCTCGTAGTTAGCCCGGTCCTTGGTAGGTCGGTTGTTCAACACTATATAAACCGGTCCCCTGCAGCGTGTAGGGAGCATCGAACGTCGCATTGTCGCATATTACTCGCCGAGATCTGTTCGTCTCGTCGAGTTCCACCTTATAATCCTCTTTGATATAAAGAAAGGCTGGACGTAGGGCTATTATCTTTCCGAGAGGCCTGAACCAGGATAAAAACCCTGTGTCTTCCTGTTGCTCGTTGATTGATGTTTGCCTTGCTCGGTATGTCTTCTATCTCCCTTTTTCAAGAACCTTAGTTGACTTGGGGTCAATATCCCAATCGTCGACAGTATCTGAATTTTTCTTGTTAAAAGGTTTTGGGTGCACATCTATACCCCCCTTGATCCTACGTGGACCAACCCATGGACTATAGGCGATAGTGCTAGCAGGTGTTGTCCAATGTCGAGACTTTGAACCTGTGACGGCCGTGGTAAAACAGGTGTAAGATAAGAGCAACTTCATCGGCTAACGATGAACCATGATATTTGCTATTTTTTGACTTATCAGATTTGCCTATTTGTTGATCTGCGATAAGGTAAACTTTAACCTTCCCAAAGTAGCTTAGAAAGTACGAAACATTTCATTCTACGTGTTTTTTTAGAGCTATATGATACATCTTCAAGGGAAATAATAATGAGCTAGAAATATGAAATCATTTGCGTTTTATGCGCAAATAAGTGGATGAGCATATGCAAATAAGTTGAAAAATACAACTGTATTAATGGTTTGTACGTAGCATATATATGCCGATGTCAATCTCGTTTTGTAACCGGGAGGATCGAACCATACGGGAATTATATATGGCATAAATCCTAAAGTTCGTAGATTATGGGACAGTGGGTTTTTGTTCACATCGCATCTATGGTAATGATAACCTTCTCTCCCACTTATAGAGAAACAAACTAACGATTGTTGGTTGCTGAGAGCTCCGCTGAGATGGAACGGAACTAAGAAATACTCCCTCCGGTCATAAAAAGAAGTCGCCGTTAACTTTTACACATAACTTTGATCATTCATCTTATTCAAATTTTTTTATAAATATATAAAAATATATGTCATACTTAAAATATATTTAATAATAAACTAAATCACAACAAAATAAATGATATTTACATAAATTTTTTGAATAAGACAAATGGTCAAAGTTGTGTGCGAAAGTCAACGACTTCTTTTTATGACCAGAGGTAGTAATACAGAATGAAAGATATGGAAACGCAAAACTGGTTTGAACTTGAAGATTATCCTTGTTATTCTCCCAAAAAAAGCATGGTAATTTTGTTTTATATGTAACCGCCAAAAAGATATTATTGCTTAATCATATGAATTTGAATGTCGTATTTTATTAAAATATAAAAAAAAACACGATGTTGAGAGTGGGATTTGAACCCACGCCCTTTCGGACCAGAACCTTAATCTGGCGCCTTAGACCAACTCGGCCATCTCAACAGAACAATCTTCTTTATCAAAGAATAGTTCTCAAACCATTCGCTAATCTCAAATCATCCGTCTTCCTCATACGTACGTCTCTCATGCATTAATCCCAAATCATCCGTTTCGTGTGCGTGCGTGGCGGTGGCGGAAAAGCAAGAGCAGCACACACCAAAAGCGCAGGTCAAGCAAAATACGCCATGCCTGCACCATGCACCTCTAATCCCCTATTTAAACCCTCTTAGCACCACCTAAATCAAACAGCAGCTCATGCACATAATCAGATCAGTGCTAGCTACTGCTATACACTCGCCAATCTCGAGCCGGAGAGGCGATATGGCGAGCGCTACTAGCGCCTGCGCCGCCACCAGGTCCGCCCTCCTCCTCGCCCTCCTCGCCGTGGCCGGCCTCGCCGACCTCGCCGCCGCCGCCAGGCCCGCCGACGAGGCGGCGAGCTCGGCGGTGTACCCCACGACCGCCGCCGAGCTGGAAGGCGTCGCCGTCTTGCAGTGCATGTTTGGGTGCTACACGCAGTTGTTCGTCTCCGCCTTCGGGTGCATAAGCAAGGGCCCCAACATGCCGATCTGCATCATGAGCTGCAACCAGAAGGCCATCGTCTGCTTGATGCGCTGCGTTCTTGCTCCCGCCGTCGCCGTCGCCGTCGCCGCCGCCCGCGCCGACGCCCACCCCGCCGTCGCCCAAGCCGCCGCGCCCGCACCCCAGGCCGCCGGGCCCGTATCCGCCCACTCCATCGCCACCGCCCGGCCCGCCGTACGCCGCCGACGACACCGAGACCTCCGCCTAGACGTCGACGACGATCCTTCGACTACGTCCCGCTCATGCAAGTGTTGATGATGAGTCATGGCATGCATGAGCGATACTACAAGAATATCGACAAAAAATATTTCTCATTGTGTCCGGATATATTTATATCCAGCCTATATAACACCATCCACACATATTCTCCATCGTTTAAACAGCTATCTGTTATTACGAAAGAAAATGGTCATATATCTCGTGCTTGTATACAAGTAATCTTACCAATTAATGTACTTTGGAGTTTGGTCTCAACTTCAAAAGTGAAGATTCAAAATGGAATGCTCCATCTGTCTGTTACTCCGTATTACAAAAGAAAAGTAATCATAGCTGGTGTCTATACAATTAGTTGAGGTTTAACCAATTTTAAGACCAAGATGGCAACATGTTTGGGATGGAATCAGGGCAATGCTCCATATACATCATATATAACCTAGCTAAAGTTTGTAAAAAAAATTATGGATTTGCATGTTAAAGATACAAAGCTGTTTCAAAGTTTCTAATACACATGGATTTCCAAGTTAAAATCATACAGAAGTTTCAATTCTTAAATATACAAGCATTTGCAAGTCCAAATAGTTATATCTCCCTCAATGTAATTTTCAATACTACGCAAATGGCCTTTAGTCCCGGGTTAGAAAGGTTTTAGTCCCGGTTTCTCCAAGTCTTTAGTCCTTGTTCCCCTAGCCAGGACTATAGCCACCGAAATATCTAAAATATATGGCGAACCCAAGACTCCCTAGGACCTCTACTACCAACCAGTAAAAGGTATCTTTACTATTGCCCCCAACCGGTACTGAAAGTCTAGAAATTGCTACTATTGCTACGAACCGGTACTGGTGCACTATCAGCACCGGTTTCAATCCAACCGGTACTGATGTGCCGGTAAATTAGGTAATTTCTTTAGTAGTGTTTCTAGATCCATCTTAGTCAGAGCACCATGTTTGTTAATGTGTGACCATGTATGCACTATAGGGAATGACTGGAATTGACAGCTAAAACCGTTGACAAAGATTAGAAAATCATCGAAACTATCTATTCTCGATGGCATGTCGTCGACATTATGTCATCAAGTCAGCTGTGTCGAGAGAGGTATCTATTATCAACGATGAGTGGTGGTGGTGGAGTGGGAGACTCCTTACCGACGAGGGCTTAATGTCGCACACTCTCTCGACGGTTTAGAATAAACCATCGAGAGAGAGTGGCTAACGTCTCTCCAAGCCACACATGACCAGTGTGTCTTTCTCGATGGTTTACTCTGAAACCACGGTTTAGAATAAACCATCGAGAGAGAGTGGCTAACGTCTCTCAAAGCCACACATGACCAGCGTGTCTTTCTCGATGGTTTACTCTGAAACCGTCGAAAGATTGTGTTTTTCAAGAGCACTTACCTTAATTGCTGGTCAAAAGTCAATATTCTTTTTTACATTTTATAAAATTGTTAAATGATGATATTAGCTGTGCAAAAAAGCAAAGTTGCTCTAAATATGAAGTAGGAGCCTCGTAGAATTCGGCAAAAATGTTTGATTTTTGGAGTTGTCATGTCCCCTATAAATGGCCGCAGTATCTCTCCTAAAAGTGTACCTGATGTTTCAAGTTAGATGATATGTCACGATGAGCATTGCATACTAGTTCAACCTTAATACCTTTATAAATGTGTTTTAATCACATGACATCGTCCTTCCACTCTTGACTACTTGACATAACACAATATTTCTTTTTAATAATTTTTTAAAATCATTTTCATATATTTCAAATTTCGAACACACACTTCAACGTACGTGTCAATTAGATTTTTTTTTAAGTACGGTGACATCAATTAATGGTTCACACCATTACACACGTTCAACGATATTTTTTAGATGTCATTCCACATTTTATAAATGCATTAATCATTTATACCATACAATAAGCTATTATATGCTACTAAAAATAAATTACAATGTACATTGAACATATATATTCTTTAATAAACTAAACTTTTACAATACTATAGATAATATATTCGATTATGTATGTTTGTATTATTTTGTAATTAAAATATCTTATTTGGTACAAATTTTAATGTGTAAAAATAGACAAAACAGAACTAAAACTGAGCTCTGATCTCGATGGTGCCTAGAGGCGGTGATCATATGCAAGTTTTAGCCTTTTCAGTCCAAGTTTAGATTTTTTATCAAAATAGTGGCCTAATTAACTAAGAAAAAAATTGTAAGTAATAAAATTAAGTAACACAATGCGAAAAGTAAATTTGCTAAAAGTAAATTGCACAGAGTAAAAAAAATAAGACAAGAAGGAATCCCCCTCCCCCGGAGGTTTGGAGCCTCCTCGTACTCCTCGTTGAGGCAAGTCCTTACTCCTCACAAGAACAAGCTCTCGCTCGAGCCTAGCACCTCCATCCACTATTACACAGTTCATCACTCTGGCAAAGCGAACTCTAAGCTTTTTACATCATCTTAAGAGCTTCCACACACACCAAGAAAAGCTCCTCAAGATCACCACCTCCAAAATCTTCTAGGAATACAAGATCCCAAGAGTAGCAAACTCTAAAGCTTCACCATCTTGGACCAACAGCCCTCTCAACACGCTAGACTAGCTTGGAGCACAAATTCAAAGTCTAAAAAGCCAAAAATATTGAAGGATACGAATATGGCAATAGGTTCATGGCGCTTCCTAGCTGTAGTACGTACGCAATTGAAGCTTAGGCAAAGGAACAGTAAGGAAATGCCTAGAACTAGCTTATATAGGTCAATTTCAAGCCTAGTAGCCATTTGGAAAGCAAAAGGAGAAACTTTCAAAAAGCTAGAAAGATTTTTCCGTTGGTGTCGGACAAATAATTTAATCAAACAGACAGAATCACGTTTGCACCTGACTGGTCCGGTGTGAAAAATGACTTGCACCGGACTAGTCTGGTGTGAACGACATTTTGTTTGCGTTGTCCGACATAAAAGGAAAATAACTGGTCCATGAAGGAAGTGTTCATCGGATGTGTCTGGCACAATTAAGGTAAAAACAGGGTACACGCCGAACTAGTTCGACATGAACACAGATGTGTAGGTTGGAAGCGCCGGACTGGTCCGGCGTAAAAGGGACTCGACGATAGAGTCGTCCAGTGTTGACATGAGAATCAATGGATCCTATCAAACTAGGAGGTAGGAAATAAGGATGTGTCTAGCATGAACAAGAAATTGTTTTGGTTCTGAAAATGGACATGGATTAGACAAGAATTTGCTCGTTACTTTAATGATAGAGAAAGATCCTAATACAAGATAGACAAGAAGTAGAATGTCCCATGATACTACGGCTAAAAGGAAAGAAAAAGGGCCTAGGTAGTGGCTTGAATGAACTTACAAACCAAAGAAACTAGCAAATGATGTCCTTAATATTCTCTTAAAAGCTTGGTGCCTCACAGAAGAAGGTGACTAAAAGGAGCCTTAAATGCTCAGAAGGGTCGATAAAGACCTTCATTGCTTCATCAATACCAAAACTAAATAACAGAATAATAACTTTGAATAAACTTAGACTTAGAGGGTCTAGATGCTTACAATCTCCCCCTTTTTTGGTGATTGATCACAATATAAATTTTTTATTGCTGAAAAACAGAGTTAGCTACAAAAAAAATGGACTAGACAACAAGAATTAGATAAGAGTAGATAAAGGATCCTTCCTAAAACAGTGCAAGTAATAAATGCTTGACCAATACAAACAAATCACACGAAGTTCAATAAAAATAACAATCAAAGATCAACTAACTCTAGACAACCAAACACTTTTAGAGATTTGGAGAAAGAAATTTTCATATTCAGTTCTTCATCTCCCTCTTTGGCATAAAGCTACAAGAAAGTTCACTTGGATTGCTTTGAGAGGGTTCTTTTGAGAGCCCTAGTCAACTTGGTCACATTGCTTGGTCTAGTAGCAGAACTTGACCTTAGAGGTGAAGGTTCTTGGGCCTGTTCCTGTTGATGAAGAGGTTGATAGAAAGAGAGATCTATGATTGCTTGATCATGCCAACTGGGTTGTTTTGGTTGTTCATAAATGGTCCATTGATGAAAATCATTTTGCAAACCCTGAACGGATTCTTGAAGCTCATGCATTCAAGTATCAACTTGGAGTTGTTCCCTTCTAACCCTTTCTTCATATGACTGCTGCTCTACAAAGTTAGCAGCAGTGAAATCCCAAACCAAATTTTAACTGTTTGACCTTATCCTTTATGTTGGTTCCCCCTTCGTCTAGTTGAGTGGAGATACTATCTAGCCTTGTGTTAGTGGGTTGTCAGTTTGGCCATCTCTTCAAGTCTTTTGGTATTGGCCTCATAGGATGCTCTCAAGGTGTCAAGTCTAGCAAAAATTTCATTTTGAGAATTTTACCAGGAGACTTGCTGACTTTTAAACAAATTCATGTTATTCATACTACTTTTGAAAAGCATCAAAATTGTTGTTCATATTCTACATATGACAGCCCAAAATGTCAAATAAAGCTATAAACTATTGACATCTAGGAAACTGTTGTTCAGTGCTTGCTTTCACTGATCATGCTCAAAATGTGACCAAGGAGGAGAGCCCCTAGGTATATATATGAGAGCCTCTAGCTTCATGATCATGTGCTCTAGGTCCAAAAGTGGCATGGTGCCCTTCAACAAATCTACTTGCTACAGCGAGCTGTACTCGATTGTGCCTAGTGACAGCAGAAGAGTGAGAAGTAGGGATGGGACTGGGTCGGTTTGACCCAATGGTCCTTGGAGCGATCCTAAAAAAACATTCCATTGGATCACCCCACTCAACCCGAGAGGAATATTTGGATCTGATGGATCGACCCGAAATAACCAAAGGGTACCCTTGATCCATCACTCAGTGCCTCAGCCCTTCCGCAAGCCGCCGCTCTTGCTCGTCAATCATCGTTCCCATCGCCGACCGCCCCTCACCATCGCCCACCACGATGTGGTCGCGCCTCCCCTCTCTCCGGCGCGGCATCCCCGCGGTCTCCATCTACGATGTCCCTCCGCAGCTCCTCAACGCGCACGACCTCTACGCCCAAGAAGTGCATGCATCGACTCTAATTAAACAGGTGAGAGGCCGGGCGCTGCATCAATCTCTTGATTCCATTCTTCTTTCTACCCTAAATCCCATGCAAACCCAACGCCTTGAAACAAGATTGGGCATGTGTTTGTCGTGTTCCTTGATTAGGACTAGAGACAACTCAATTCAATCGCTGTGTTTAATTGGAAAATTAGCTAATGATTCTTCTATCTCCTCTCATTCTTTTCTCCAGGGGATTTGGCAACTACTAGTACCAGATGCATGGCTTTTCCAACAGAATATTGCAGTGGCTTTCAATTTGGCACTTTTGTGATATGATCTACTTGGATGTCATTGATCTTCCAGTTAGATCTGATTTGATTTCAAGATTCTGATATGATTTGGTTTAGTTCCGAGGGTTTGGATTCAACTAGGCAGGACAGGCCGACAGATAGTTTGTGATTTAGATCAATGCGTGGTGTTCACTGTTCAGGTCTCCCTGCTCATGCAGATTGGTCTCGATAGTTGCTTTGTTCAATCATTGAGTTCTTAGAAGTGGGTCGACCCTTTTGACCCATTGGGTCAAACACATGATCCAATGGATCGATCAATTGATCCTCTTTTTAGCAATGGATCATATGGATCGGTTCCAATGGATCAAGGGTCGATCCATTCCCACCCCTAGTGAGAAGCATGATCTGACAGCACTTTAGTTCTTGTGTCTTCATTTAACTCAAGCTGCCTGGGTGAGAGAGGACTTATTAATGGACGAATTTCCGTATGCTCACTCTCATAGTGTTGAATATGAGGTAGACTTGGAGAACTTGAAACTGCATAACCAAATGAATTTTGATAATCATAAGGACTTACTTCATGATGTGACTGATAAGGAGAGTTATCATGATGAGGCACAAAAGGACTTCTTTGAAGATGAGGTTGTTCTTCAACAAGATTTAGTCCCTGCTCATCACCACCTTGGTGATTATCTCCACCACTGCAACTGTTACTATCATCGTTAGCCCCATGTCACCCTCTTCATTAGTTTGAGCAAGACCACTAGCAGGTGTGGGAGGGAGACCTCTAACTTCCCTAATTGCGTCTTCAATGCCATTCTTCATCACATAATGCTTTTGGAAGATCTTGAAATCTCTACTGAACTCTGATGAGATAATTTTTTTCCAAGAAGTAGCAGGGTGATGATTTGGGCAAAGGGCAGAGGACTTGATATCTTTATATTGATTGTTTCCTCCACTTCTCCCATGAAGTAATCCAAAACATCAAAGGCTTGATTGCTTATAATGTAATGCAACAACCAAGCAAGCACCGGTGTGGCAGCCTCTCTATACCTAATCTTTTGATAGACATGTATGTCTTAGGATGAGTAGCAAAGCCTTTACTTCTGGATTGAAACACTTAGCTTTTGTGGGATGAAAGACTTCTTAACTAATGTCCTTATGCATGTGCTTTGATTCACTTAGGGGTGGCTTCTCTCCATATTATCTCCACCTGCTGTCAGGACTCTTTTTCTCATGAATTCTAATGCATCTATTGTGTTTATTTTTTTCCCAAACAATTCTTAATATGAGGTGCCCAGAGCATGTGCACTTGGCCATCCATAGTGAACAACATATGAAACATTTATTTATGCACCAATAAAGAGGCATAAAATTCCAATACTCTGTTTACATTTCAAGGAATGGTTTTGTTTGACTTTAGAGCTGCTAGCTCAGGAGTTGAGTTCGCACATTCATACAAGAAGGTTGATCCAACCATTTCTTGTATTTGTCTCCAATCAACATACTGTATTGGAAAAACTACTTTAAAAATCAAAATTAATCCTTGACTAATCTTAGATTAATCCCTAGTCGGTAGTGACCCAATACGATTTCATCCCTAATTAGTTATTAATCAGTCCACCCGATTAATCCATCATTTGACCAATTAATCACATTTAAAGCCGATTAACCATAAACAACCCAACTTTACGGAGCAAGGTTCCAAAGCTAACTATCGCCATACGGTCTAGCTTGCTGAATTATGGTCTACTCTTGATCGCCTTCGCAAAGCGGTCAACAAAGACCCTTCATGGCTGGATTGCACAAAAAAGATACCTTGCTCCAACAGATTGACAAAACAATATCGGCGTGAGGTGTCTTGCGCACAAGCGCTCTCTCGTGATTTCAAGCTCGCACCGATGCCTCCCCTTTTTTTCATATTTTTCTATGACAGCCTCTTTCCCCATGCTGTTGGAAGCGACTCTCCTATATTTTGCTTGTTTGGAACTTTTTTAAGCCCACAACCACTCTCGACCACCTCCGAATAGTGCCACATTGTTATAGGACCGTCGAGAGACTAGCCTCGCGTGACGGTTAGATTTTGGCCATAGATATTAATATCTTTCTCGACAGTTGGTTTGTGGCTATTGAGAGAGATTGGTGGCCGTAAAAATTTAACCCCTTTTTTAAGTGATATGTTTTATATAGTCATATATAAATAGACATATGGTAGTAGTCTTGTTTTGATAATTTAAAATAAATTACAGTAGCATATAAAGGCCACTAATATAACGATGACCAGCCGAGTTGACGTCACCAACACCATCGTCTTCACTAGGATGTCCGGCTGGACGCTGCCCATCTGTATCTGCATGCGGCCAAACTCCTCGAGCAGTACGCATCGCCGATTATTAGGATAAACCTTAACGGAAACGTTAGAAAACGGATGTCCATTCGAGTGAGTTCTAACGAATGGTACCTCGTACCTGCCGACGAGACCAGCCCAGAAGCCTTGCAGGTGGTACTCGCTCTCCACGTACACCTTCTCCATCCACCGCTCCTTGCCGGCGAGCAGCAGGTGAATCAGCGCCGACTGATCGTCGGCGTCGAATGCCGATCGCCCGCTCAAGCTCGCCGTCAGCACCTCCCCGCCGGCGGCGACCATGGGCGCCCACGCGTCGAGCAGGTCGAGCGACCACTGGCAGTTGAGGAGGAGGAAGCTGCTGGTGCTGATGGCGACCCAGGAGCGCCGCTCGAGGAGGAGCCGCCGGTCGCCGTGGACGACGAGGTTTCGGCCGCCGTAGCGCTGGAGCGGGAGCTCGAAGGACATGTCGCTGAAGAGCGCGTCGCCGTCCATCCACCACACCCACTCCGCCTCCGGGTGCGACAACATCAGGCGGCGCAGCAGTGGGAGCTTGGCCCAGCCGCCGGCGAGCTCGCCATCGTCAAGCTGCGCCATGCCGTGCACGAGCTCGATGCCATGGAGGCGGCAGTAACCATATGAAACTACTTGAACCAAATTCATGTTGGTTTAGAATTTTCTAGTACAAAAAACAGAAATTTTTATGGAAAATTCAGCTTGGTTCAGGTGGTTTTAGCTAGTTTAATAGAAAATTCGGGTTGATTCAAGATGTTTCAGCTAGTTTTCGTAGGAAATTCATATTGGGTCAAGTTATTTCAGGTAAAAAAAACTGTAGGTTCATGTGAAATTCAAGTTGGTTCATGTAAAATTCAAATTATTTCAGATAGTTTCACAGAAAATTTATGTTGATTCAAGTAAAAAAGTAGCTTGATTCATGTAAAATTTAGGTTGGTTCAGATAGTGTCAGCTTGTGTCATGTAGTTTTGTGGACAACATGGACCAAGGGTATTCGCACGGCGGGTCTAAAAGACCACCGACAGGGGATGGACCAAGTCGGTGGATAAGGACGGGTACCACTCGGACTCTCAAAGACTTGCTCGGCAAAAAAAGACATGAAGATAGAAGCCTATCTCTAATTAATAGGGAAGGTATACTTGTAATCCCGGATAACTACTAGAGGATAGAGATAGGAATCCTACCTCGTAACCGACTAGGACTCTTCCTTGTAACCCCACCCCTTGCACTATATAAAGGGGGTAGGGGGCCATAGTTCGGGAGGCCATCTAGAGAATTACACATCTACATCTTGATCATCTCCCAGGGGTTGATCATCATCTCCACATCCATCCATGGAGAGACATCTCCTAATCATCTTGTACACATATACCCCATATAATCCCAGAGCACAGGACGTAGGGTATTACCTCCACCATGAGGGCCTGAACCTGTATAAATCCCTATCTTGTGCTAACATCGAGTTTAGATCTTGTGCATCGCCCCATATATAATCATTGCCGACGGTAACCCCCAGTTAGTCACCTGTCCACAGTTGGCGCGTCAGGTAGGGGCAGCGTCAAGATCA
The DNA here is from genome assembly GCA_005191435.1 of Raddia distichophylla. NCBI lineage: Eukaryota > Viridiplantae > Streptophyta > Magnoliopsida > Poales > Poaceae > Raddia > Raddia distichophylla. Next base: position 1,529,406 of record SPJY01036992.1, on the reverse strand, counting down.
TCTTCGTCAAGCTCGATGGCATCGATCAACAGTGTTGCCGTCGTCTCCGCCTCCGGAGCCGACTGCGTCATCAACGGCTTCGGCGACTCCACTTCCCTGATTTAGATCAGATCCAATCTGGGGAGAACTACAACAACGCCTCCCGCTCGGGTTGGGGAACGCCACGGCTATCTACTCATGAGTAGTACGCCAACGGCTCAATTCCCGACTCGGATACGGCGACGGCTCGAAGACAGATTCCAGACACCATCTTGTTTTGATAATTCCCGTTGATCCAGAAGGAATTTCGGGATGAGACTAGATGCGTTTGAAAGATAATTTCGTCATCTTTCCGTGAAGCCTAAGAACGCCTAAAACAGAGACCGGATGTGTCCGGGACATCCGTTTGAAGGCAGGCTGCTCGGGAAGGTCGCGAATCCCGGCGAACTCCACTTCCTTGATTTGGATCAGATCCAATCTGGGGAGAACTACAACAACGCCTTCCGCTCGGGTTGGGGAAAGCCATGGCCATCTACTCATGAGTAGTACGCCGGTGGCTCAATTCCCGACTCGGATACGGCGACGGCTCGGAGACAGATTCTTGACGTCATCTTGTTTCACCAATCCCCGTTGATCCAGAAGGAATTTCGGGATGAGACTAGATGCGTTGGAAAGATAATTTCGTCATCTTTCCGTGAAGCCCAAGAACGCCCAAACCGGAGTCCGGATGTGTCTGGGACATCCGTTTGTATGCAGGCTGCACGGGATGGTCGCGAATCTGGGGTCCGCGTGGCAGGAAGCGTTCAGAGGGGAGTCTTCTGGGCGAAGGCTCTCCCCTTTGCGAAGGACAGGTGCATTTAAGGCGACGTCATGCGCGGATGGACCGAGGGAGTGATGATTACCGGCACAGTGACGCCTGCAGGTCTGACCAACTGTCACTGTGGCTCTGCGGAACTGACCGGCAGAGAGGGCTTGCCGTCACCAAGTTGGCCGCCCGCGTCAGGCGGTGGGAGCAGCACCCCGCCTGTTGCTTTGCAGGCGCGTTCACACGAGTCTAGGGCCACTTGCGAGCGGGCGTAGGCGGCGCCGCTCGGCGCATCAGCAGCACGTTTTCGTCTCTCCGGTCTTGTCTCCCTAGTCTTATCAGTGTACTGTACTACCCCCATGGCTCTCTCCGCCAAACCATGGCGTGTATAAAAGGAGTTTGGAGAGAGAGAGGGGGGAGAGATTATTCTGTAATCGTCTCTTACACACAACCACAACAAGAAAAGAGCTAAGGCTCGGCAGGAGTAGGACTATTACCCGTCAAGGGGTCCGAACCTGGGTAATCTCTATGCGTCGCTCCTTGCCGTGCCCGACGCTCGAATCGGATCGAACTCGAGCTGATCGGCTAGCAGAGTAGAAATCTGATAGGGGTGTGATTCGCCGTGGTTCGGTGAAGAACACGCCATCAACCCTTGTAAGCTCGGGATCGGTGCCTTCAAGCCCGGTCTCGGCACCTTTGTATTGTTTCCCACCATATAATCAACAAGAGCTGGAGTAGAGCTATTACCCGGCAGTGGGGGCTCGAACCAGGGTAAATCGTTTGTGTCTTCACGGTTTGTATCTCTTTTCGTTCTTCCTCTCCCCCTCTTTCTCTCGCCGTACGACGGATCTGTACCCGGATCGCCAAGTCGCACCAGGCGCTGTCAGGGAAGACCGCGGGGCCCGAGCCTCCGGGAGCTCGGCCGCCGCCCCGGGCCGCTGAGAAGGGTTGTCGTGGGGCCTCACTCCAACTACAAATTTGTCTGCCGGTCCGTGGACCCGCTGCCCTTCCGAGGCGCGTTTCCTAGACACCGACAAATCATCAAGATGAAAGCTGCAATTATCTTTTTTTAACTAAATATGCATAATATTGTATTTCAATTTTGGGGTATAAAACATAGTGATGATTGAAATTGGTAAGAAATGGATTGTATCAAAACAGTAAGGTTTCAAGTCCAATGCAGCATCAAATGGAAAAGCATATTATAAGCATTTTGCAGCTGTATTCGAATATGTCACAGAATATCCTCAACTATTTTGAGATGAACATGACTACCACTTGCTTGATAGATTTTGGTCTCCCTCCTTTTAGAAGTACATCAACATAAATAATCAGCTTCTGTGAATAATGACGGAACTTCTTGGCCAACTTATTGTCGGCCCAGTAGTGATTCAGATCATAGACATCTTGTTTGTAATAGCAGGAGTGCAATGTCCTGAATTGGGTTTGAAACCTGACAGCCTCCAGATAATATGCCACTTGTGTGCCGACGGCTTGTTTCAGTAAATCATCCGTCTCACCATTACAGTCCACAAGAATTTCAAAATACTTTCTCAGCTCTTCAGAGCCAATCATAATATTCCCGACATCTTTCTTAGGAGAAATTGTATAATAATCATAGTCAAATTTTAATTCAGTGACTTCTCCAACCATATAATGATTACTTTTTCTCTTGGCATGATTTTGAATGCACCTCCTAAGATACCATTAATGTAACTTTGAGCACGCTCTTTGGGAGAGCCATCCAAAGAAACAATAACCCTGTTTAAAGGATTCACTCCATCAGAAAAAACCTCTTGAAGTATCCCATCCTCAGCATCTATCAAATAAGACAGCAAGATTTCAGATATTTGTTGGAAAGTATATATGCCTAAGATCCCCAAATGACTCTGATTAATGATTTCTTTAGACAAAGTATTGCTAACAATCTCCATAAAATCTTCTTGTTTCAGCCAATTTAAGTCAAATCTGAACCTTTTTTTTACTGAGGTTCATCGTCATGGGTTATGGTCTGACAAGCATCTAGGATTCTTTTGAATAGAGACAGAAGGGAACATCAATTCCCTAGTATCATTCACAAAGCCCCTGTCCAGCTTCTCTAGAGTAGGGTTTTTCCTCATGTTGGACCATGTGTACTTGCCTCCACAAAGGTCAGCTCTCTCAGATTATAGGTGTGAATAATTGAGTTGAAGAGATTAGAGTGGTTGTCTAGCTTCTCTTGAGTAGGGTTTTTCCTCATGTTGAACTATGTGTACTTGCCTCCTGAAAGGTCTAGCTCTCTCAGATTATAAGTGTGAATAATTGAGTTGAAGAGATCAGAGTGGTTGTTGAGTGATGAATTTCATATTTTTTTATCCCCCTCCCCCAATAAGACAGATAGTATCACAAGTGAGGAATGAAGCTTGTTTTGAGAGGAAGTCTATCTTTTTATCAAGATGGGCAGCCCCATACACCGTCAACCAGTTATGTTTTTTTTTGACCCGAAGAATAAGTTGCAAGTTGTATCTGCCCTTTTTAACAACACTAATGTCGAAATAGTCGATAGAATGTCCACATAGGATACCTCCAGATCTACCTACAGCCGGTATCTAGTTGAAAAAGAATTTCTGGGATGGGTCCATTTTGTTAGCCCAGGAGCTCACACGAACAGCAAGCAAAGCTCTCACAGGATCTCACAGTAATGTTCACTTAGAAAGCAATTGGTGCTCACTATATTACACTTGTAGTATACATTGAACCAGTCCTCAAGATTTACTTACCAGTGCTCCTACATGTTCTATTTATAGGCTAAGCTAAACTAACCTTAGCTTAGCCCATATATCTAGAACATTCTACATCTAGCTATTAATATTTTAGTCCTAGTAATAGCTAGATGTTTCTAGTATCTAGTATCTAGTTCATCTATGAACTAGTAGTATAGAACTGAATGTTCTAGATGCTTCTAGCATCTCCATATAGATACCAACTAGCTACTCCTTCTACAATTTTCTAGTAGATGTCAAGATTATATCTAACAACTTTTTCTAAACCAACTATTATCATAATCAGACTTTTTAGTTTGTACAACACAAAGAAAAGATAGCTTTTGTCCAATGGTAATCTCTCTCAAGAGTTTACAGATCCCTTTTCTGTTGATTCCTCTATAGTTACAAAAAATCCCTTTCATGAATGAAATAGAAAAAAAATACGTGGGTAAGACAACCCCTTGCCTTACTTTTTTTTTGTTTTCTCCATGTCTTGGTGCTATGGATTTGACTGAACTTTCTTCACTAAACAAACTCTCACCAGAGCCCAGTGTATGAATTTTATGCACTTTATGTTCTTCTTCCTAGAACTTTTGTAAATAACCAGATAAATTATTTTCAGAATTTGAATCACTAAACATGTTATCATCACTCTGGTCATCTTCTAGGATATAGGAAGGACTGTCCTTCTGAGGATGAACTTTCACTTTATCTAGAGAAATTTTTTTTCAAAGAGATCTTGCCTTGCTTGTTCAAGATTTTTAAAAGCATCAATGCATTCTAGCAAATTATCAGTAGCTTTTATCCCTATGAAGCATTTTCTACCAATTGTAGATTGCAAGATTCGGATTTTCCATTACAAAACAAATGTCATTATTTTTGCGACATCTATCAGAATGCCATTCTCAAGGCTTTTGAGATTTTTTGGCTTATACCTAGGACGAATACGTAAAAGATATAGAAAAATCGCCGACTCCTCCTCCTCCAGCGAGCTTGCCACCACCTAGCTCGTCGCCAGCCATGGAGAAGAGAGAGAAGTGGGAGGAGGGGAAGGAAGGAGGTAGAGAATGACATGTGGGACCCAACTGTCAAGCGCGTATTTCTCACGCGTTCTGATCTTGTATACGGTAGAAAAGCCCGAAAAGCCCTGAGAATAGAATTCTTTATAGATTATTGAAAAAATAATGACATCAATAACAATATATGTTTTGTAATGGTAAAGAAATGAACTTTATAATGGCATATATGAAAAAACTAATTTTGATGTGTTAAAAATACGAATTCGTAACATTATTTGCAATATGGCGTCATTACTTGAGGAACCTGCCTGTTTTGCGTCTATCTTCTATGCTCCAATCACTTAAACACAATCTGAAATACTGTAACACAAAGTCACATGATCTCCACTGGATTGATTTTGGTTCATACAACATGCTCATTTCATTCATTTAATTCTTTATACACTTACAAAGTTACAACCGTTCCATAGAATAAGCATCGAGTTCAAGGAGACCATTGAACAAACTACACAATTTAGTAAATATTAGCTAATTCTATGGAACCTGGGAACTTCTCGTGGAAAAAAGAGAAAAAAAAACAGAACATCACGTAATCTTCATTCTTCAAAGCCATCATGCAAGAATGTTTTCCTGCTACCAATGCTTCAGATCTCCGACAGGCCCAGCTGTCCAATTGAGATGCTTCTCACCTGGCTGTAAGTATACACTCACTGGGTGTGGGAGCTTGCGAGCAAGGCCGTTCAGAATCTGATGGAATGCATCTCTTGGTTGGGCTGGCTGCGGGAACAACATGGCCTTCTTCATTGATGGATTTGCGAGCAACCTTTGCTTCCTTAGGATATCATCAATTGGAATGGATGTGAGGATTGTATCTAGCATTGGCACATCCTCCTCATCAACAAAAACACCAATTTCGTCCCATGGTATTGCATCGGCAAAAGGTAGCACAATGTCGTCAGCTATGATGACTGGAATGCAGCCGAAAACCACAGCCTCCACCAGCCTAGGACTCCATGGTGCCCACCCCAATGGACACAAGCAGAAGACTGCACGCTGCATATCTTCATAATAAGTAGCAGGGTGTTCTGTAGAGATATCAAAGAGAGGGTTGTTCTTAAAATTCTCCCACAATGAAGCTCGGGCACCCCTGTTTAATAAGTACAACAAATTTAGCACTAGGATCAACTATCGTGGGAAAGAGGAAAAGTTGTATATTTATCAGTGACTCAGTGAGCATTCGGTGTTTATTTCTTACCTTGCATAATATCCACCCTCAGGGTCATTGCCATTATCATAGAACAGACCCCTGAAATAAACAAAGATGGAACGGGGAGTATCGGGGGGAATCAAATGAGCCTGCATTTTCTGTGGTGGTGCATATGGCGGTATGGTAATAGAACCCTCCTTCAAGCAGACATGGTTTTTCTGTCCAAATGTTTGAACCAATGTAGCACGACGAAGCATTGGAAGAATTCCACGCTCAATAGCTTTCTCTTCCTGTAAAGACAAATCAGCAATGTGCAAACAACTTTAATAAAAATACCAGCTAAGGCAGGACCTATCTGAGATACCTGTCTCTGCTAAAAGTTTCATTTCATGCGGAACTAAAATCGTGACCAGCTGTGGCAATGACAGTTGAGAAGGACATGGAAGGTAACAAAACATGTACCGTTACCTGATAGTGAAAGCATGCCCCAAAATCATGTGGAACGACAAAGAAGTGATCTGCTCCATCAGTTCTGTTCCAAAAAGGCCACTGCTTTGAAATAAACTGAACAGCGCTTCTCATCATCCTTGGAGACTTGAATGGCAAGGGAAGTCCGGCAGGAGTAAGATCACAAGTAGTGTAAACAGGGGTATAGAACCAATCGGCCTCTTCAGGGTTGAGCGTCCGCACTGCACTAGATAGCAGGAAACGGTGCATGAATATCTCAGCAGCAAACATGTGATTGAGGCATCTTGTATCCTTGGTGACAAATCTCTTGTTGTACTTGCTTGGCAAGTCATAGACGAAAACCTTCAATCTTCCAATAGGATTATCTTCCAAAACATCGCCAGCACTCCCTGCGGGTCAAAGCTCTTGGTTAAATAGGACAGAATAATCTCTACATGAAGCTGATGAACAAATTCATTTTTTAGATGACGGAATTAAACATTCCAGCCTCTACATCGCTGACAAACAAAATATTAAGAAAGCCAATCATTTAACTACAACAAAGCGAACATGGTTATAAGGGGGAAATAATTATATTGACAAGGAGAAAGAATACCATCGTAGTTAAGGTTGAGGGAAGTCACCATTTTGAATAAAGCATTTAAACATTATTGACTGGACCTATTAAAATCATTGACTTGTTATATCCTATTAGGTGTATTTTTGGCATGATTTGAATTTATGGGAATATGGACTAACAGCCTACCCTAAACCGGTTCCACTGGTTGGACATATAGTATGGGTAATCAGATATCATTAATTTGCAAATCTCAGTGACATGACCCATGGTAGTTGAGGAAGGACATTGTCAATGGCATGACTCGGCATTGCAGGTGGTGCAGGGAGATATGACAAGCTGAACTATCAACCGCCAACCGTGTATATCACTTAAAGAACAATAAGGGAAAGACGTGTCCTGATGATGATTCCTTTTCTTTCCACAACTTCTGTTTGCACATGGAAATCAGATTCCTCCAAAAGCACCAAAGATCTTTTGTTTTTGTTATTCTTGTTGAGAAGGAGAACAGTGTAAAATTGGTAACAAACTAGTAATAGTCTACTAGATCATCCTTTCTTTGAAAGAGAAAAAAAGGTCCATGCAATTTAACCGCAATATGTGATGTTGCATTATTAGGTAGCTGTTGCGATTGCAAATTGCACTACCACCACGTACAATCCAATCCACGATGGAAACACTACATGAGAAAAATCACAAAGGGGGAATCGAATGTCAGCGTTCACTTGGCAACGACAACGGTGAACGAGACTAATCGTCGTAATTTAACAACAGGTAAGTTTTGATCATGTCGAGACCGTAATGCAGCAGCAGCAGCAGCAGCATCACGGCATGAAACCAAAAGCTATCATTTTTATAATTATAAAAAAAAGAATGGAGCTAAATACTTTTGGCGAACCGCGCCCAGTTCATCATTCCCCAAGCCGACCACGTTCACAACAAACTCGCGAGCTCGCAACCCAAGAACAGCAAAAGGAGAACAGGCAAGGAGAGAGGAGAAGGGAGACCACCTGAGATGCGCTCGGTGCTTCGCCGAACCGCCCTCCCGTCCACCTCGGCGGCCTCCGCCGCCGGCGACGACAACAGAGGGGAAAAGGAGGCGGCCACGAGGAGGGCCGCCACAGGGAGCCACCCGGCCCTCGCGCCCGCCACCATGGGCGCCGCCGCCACCTTCTCCAGCAAAGGGACGTGGAGAGATCGCGCGGAAGCTTCTAGAAGACTGGAGAGCTTGATCAGGGAGGGAGAAGGGAGATGATCCGCGAGAAGCAGGAGTGCAGGACACGGAGAAAGAGGAGGAAGAGGCGAGGAAAGAGACAAATAGGGGTTTATGTTGCTTGCGACGTGCGAACAAATTTCTGGAGAAGGAAGAGGGGGGCGGGTGGGCCAACCAAGAGGAAAGTAGGTGAGGGGAAAATAGTATACGCATTTGACCAGGGCAGGGTTAAACAAGTATAGTGCTATATAATCAAAGATTAATGCTATTTCTTTAATATACACCTCACCTCGTTATTTTCAGTGTTGCTGGGTTTTATTGCAGTAAAAATCACGAGTCATCGAAAGGATCTGAAAAGACTAAAAAATAATTAAAAATAGTTTTAAGATCTTTGATATGAACACTAAAAGTTTTTAAAAAAATCGTTACAAATTATTACAACATATAGGCTATACAAAAATAACAAATTTTGCGACAGTAAAACTCAACTCAGCTTTACGCTCAAAAGAACAAGGCTTATATCTGCCTATTTGAGGCTTATATCTGCCTATTTGTTATGCTATAAAAACAAAAAACTATCTTGTAAATTCTTCTAAGGCTGGAAATTACCAATAGCGTAGCTTAGTTGGTAGCATTCCGTTTGTGGGAGGCGGAGTTTCAACACCCCCTTTCGTCATTTTTTTCTAATGTCTTCGATAGTTTACTGTTCACACGATTCCAGCCCTTACGCTCTCTCCAACAGAAATCTCTAAATTTGATCCCCTATAGCCGCATATACCGGCTCCCTTTAAAAAAATCTCTCCCTATATTTCTCCCCTCTCCAACATCGTTCTCTATATGGAGAATTGTATAGGGGAGGAAGAAAGAATCCCTACATATAAGGGAATGGAGATAAATTTTCTATTTTAGAAAAAGAAATAGGAAATGCTATTTAAACACATAGGAGAAGAATTCGTCTCCTATTTTAGGGTAGAGGACGCTTTAGGGAAGACAGTTGGAGATAGCCTTAAGGCTCTCTTTTAATTCACGGTTGTGGTTTGATTTTAGTTGTAATTGAAAAAAGTTGCGAGATTTTAAAAAGAAATTTGAAAGGGCTAAAAAAACTTTTAATTTCTTTTCAAACCTTTGAAAAAACCCCTCAAAAAGATTCAAAAAATTATTAAATTACAAAATATTAGAGTGAATAGGTTATAAAAAATAATAAATTTTATAAACTGAACCAGAACTATATCAAAACAGCGGCTAAAAAGGATCTTAAATCTAGTTCTATCCTATACCTCTTCCTATACCAGTTGGGGCCTGCATGCAGGCACATAACACATCCTTCTTAGCCACATTATAGCCGTCGCTCTAACCTTCAACATCACTGGCGTCAATTCATTAACATGTCATAAAATGGCTCAAGCAAGAGTCCATCAACATCGAAGATAAGCTCCAATCAAAGTAAATTGATCACATATATGAAGATGACAGAAATTGATCACATATAAGCTTCACTGTGCCAGGCTGCCAGCTAGACATTACAAGGTTGTTCCTATTAATCTTCGAAACAGAGAACCAAGCTTGAAAATTAATTAACAGTACCAAGGTAGCAGCGGATTATTGTTTACTATCAGGTGCTACGAAGAGCACTGAACTCAAATGGATGACAGCCCATCAAAGGTATACCGGAGCAACAAAAAGGTGATTGTTAAACAAACACAGAACAGTACCATAGGATGAATCCTACGATCCGTGATCTCAGCCAATGAGTAGCTTGTTTTCCTCCAAGAAACTGTAAGTAGGAACCTCCAGGTTGTAGGGTGCTGGGCCCTTCCGAATTCTACCTGAGATGTCGTAGTGGGAGCCATGGCACGGGCAGAACCAGCCACCAAAGTCTCCAGCGTTGGGGAGAGGAATGCAGCCCAAATGAGTGCAGACACCAATGACAACCAGCCACTCAGGATTCTTGACACGCTCTGCATCCTGCTGCGGATCACGAAGAGAGGCAATGTCAACACTGTTGGCCAGATTGATGTCATCCTCTGTCCTGCGCCTGATGAACACAGGCTTGCCCCGCCACTTCACAGTCACAGTGGTGCCAGGATCAATACTGGACAAGTCGACCTCAAGGGAAGCCATGGCAAGAACATCTTTACTTGCTGACATACTTAGGACAAACTTTAAGATGAGCAACCGCAGCAAGGATGCATAGATAAATCTCCCACCACTCAACACAAAATAGGCAAAGGCACGCTTGCTGGGGTCACCAGGCGGGTATCTCTCATGGTTATATTCATCGTACACAATTTTTCCACTGGGATTCTTGACAGCTGCTACAGTTGCTGGCAGATCAGCCAAGCTCACATCCTGGTTCCTAGGAACAAGGGTTTCAGTCGAAAAGCCTGCACACGAAAGTCATTAGGTGACATCTTCAAGTATCAATAATACAACAAAAAGAAGACAACAAACAATATCATTTCTGCATAAAATTGAATTATTATTATGTGAAGCAACATAGACAAGACTGGGAACGTACAATGAAAATTATTCACAACGACAAGACTGGGCATGTGGGCATGTAGAACAAAAATTATCCATAACAGCAGACCTCAATAATATAAATGACACTTGAAAAATTATGTTCACAAATTATCAAAAAATACGCTACTATTTGCAACTTCAGTACATAGGCCAGCTAGGGATGTTCAGTGTGAATTATCTTGGTTCATGACAATTCCAAATTGTCAAACTTACTATTATAACACATTCATGCATAAACAGTATTCTAAAGTAAGTCAGAGATCAACGCAAACGAGAAAGTATCAGCATCCAATACAGCTGGCATTAAAGAAAATGGTTGCACATGAAATATCATAGCTCCAGAGAATATATATCCCATGCCACAGTTTGACATATAGGCCAAATACCATAAAAGTAATCTTTTTTATAAAATCATCAAGGATCTAATACTAGTGTCGCATATATTCAAACTAAACCCAACTAGCCTATCATAACTCCAATCTCCAGCCCAACTAGCCCTTTGCGTACAATTTGCTCCACGCCTCTTGCCCTCACTTTCATCCCCTATTGACAGCTGTTGCCTAAAACTTCCATCCAGCAGCTGCTGCCTCCAATGCATGCCATCCTCCATCAGCTCACTACTGCATCTAGAGGTCACCACTCATTACCCTCCAGTACAAACCGCCAGTCTCTCCAGATGAAGCTGACACCAACAAGCTCTTGACTCACGTTTTCCAAATTCTGTGAGGGTTCTTTACAGTTTAATGTTTATGTAGCAACAAACTCATGGCATTTATTTTTCAGATTAAGAGTTTTGTGAAGACTGTTGATGTTCATATCAGTTACTCAGTTTGTTGTATTGACTATTGATCTTATAGAAAATCTGAATTTGCATGATATCAATTTTGAGATGTCTTTGCTTCATTCAAAACTTTTTAACACAAACAAGACTCTATCTCATATTATTTGTCAATCTGGCTTCTCAATATATGTTAACTGTTAAGTACAAGATTTTGGCAGTGGCACGGGCATACCCAGGGGTGGCAGTCGCCCATTGTGGGTGGAGGGTATGCTGATGGGTAGAAATTTGCCCAGCTGGAATGAGTATGGTGGTCATTATCTGTGCTTTTCATGTCTGATTACCAACCATAGGTATAAGCAACACAAGTTACCACTTTAGCAAAGCAAAGATATCATTTGAACATAACAGTACCGCTATGGACTGAAAATGAACATTTCACATTGCTACAGAACAATTGTAATATGAAATTAGCCAAATCTTCGACCAAATTTGATAGATTTGCAAAATGTTCTGCAGAAGTCAAAAGTCATCCAAAGACATCAACTGCAGATCTGAAACATTCAACAGAAGATCTGGACTCAAGAGTTAACAGCAGGGCCACAAAATACAAAATTTAATTCAACAACAAGCTCATTGTATAAGACAGATACAACTAGTCAGCCATATAAACTGTCTCGCATGACCTCAGCTTGAAATGGAGAATAATTTTAGAAACGTGACCATATCAACTGAGATGCGATGGCGTAAAAAAGATTTTTTTTTTCTTGCCTTTGAATCTGTCGTTATTTGGACTCTCATCACATAAACATGCTGTTGTGCAGCAATAGGAAATTTCGAGAGTAACCTTGATGCAAGACTAGCATAGCGGCATGCACATTTAAGTCATGATAATAACAAGCCCACGCCCACAGAACTAACAAAATAAATAATTGGATGCTAGAACAACTAGAGGGATCAATCAGCAAACTGAAATAGTTACTCCATTTGAATGTGTTCAGAATGTTACATAGATTCATGCGCATGCTACCTGCCTATTATCCACTACTCTATCACAATAGTTTTATTCTTTTTTTGAAATGGCACAATAGTTTCATTCTATACAGTCCGGAAACCAGCAATCCATTGTCTTGTGTGTTTTTGACAGCCATGAGCCATCAAAAAAGAAAAGCAGGATCTTTTTGCACACAGCCAGCAGATGGCGAACTACACATGTTAAGAGTGGCAAATAACCAAATTTCTAACCAATTTCCCGTCATAAGGTCCATCAATCATAAGGAACTAACTAACAACACAGCACGCATACAGGAACATCACAAACTGATGAACGAGCGCCGCGAGCATGTCAACGACCCATCCCACATCACAGATCAGAGATAGCGAAACGAACCAGACAACCGCGCGCACCTCGAGCTCCCTCCGAAACACTAGGCGCAGGATGAACAGGATCCCGACCGCACGAATCTGCCTACGGGCGCCGCAGATCGAAGGGAGGAAAGACAGGGAGCCGCGCATACCTCTGGAGGCAGCAAAGAAAGTGGAGTCGATGGCGAAGCGCATCCTCTGGTCGTCGCGGGAGGAGTCGTCGCCGCCGGGGAGGCCCCCCGCGAGCGGGCCCCTGCCACCGGCCGCGGCGGCGGCGGCGGGGCGCCAGGCGAGGGCGGAGGAGATGCGTCGGCCCGCGACCCTGAGCATGGTGACGGCGTCGCCGCTCCGCCTCGCCTCCTCTCCGGCGCCGGGGGGATCGGGTGGCCTCTCGTCTGGTTTGGGGAGGCGGAGTTCGATTCGAGGCGAAGGACGGGACGAGACCTGCGGCTGCGGTGGCAGAGCAAAATAGGAGGTGGAAGGAAGGAAGGAAGGAAGGTGGCGTACGGACGTTAGCCCAGTAGCTTCTGGGCTTTGGGTTGCTTACGTTGGCCCAGTTACTGCCCCGTGCTCCCATTTTTTTCTTTTTTAATATTTTTGTTGAGCCGGACAAAATGCGGAGTAGGTCGCGCGAACAGGGAAAACATCGTTGTGACCGGTACTTTGCAGCTTCAAAACAGATTTATTAGATTGTCATTACGATGTTTATTATATTTTATTAAGACAAATACACTGAGGTTTTGCATTCATTTTTTGAAAAGCATTTCTACTCGAAACCTTTCAAAACTAATTTTCGATGATTTTTTTTTTGCACACCACCTCCTCCCACGAAGCTCTTTGTTGAGAGTATTTTTCATATTATTGCTATATTCAAAGTGGTTTAACCTTAGTTAGTCAATCAGCTTATCAATTCAGTCCCACACACAACTAACTTCAGCTTAGCCACTCCAAACATGCTGTATAATTAGAAGCATCTACCATAGTTATGGAGGTGTCTTCCTGTTGCGCAGAGAGACGGTCGAGGTCTAAATCCTGACCCAACCCGCAAGGACGAAATTGGGCTGGGTCTCGATTCTGGCTGGGTTGGATCGAGGTTTGCTCTACCCGACCCACCCCATCCCGCGTTGCTCTCCACAATAGATCTTAAATCCTACGATTATATGCGCCCTAACCAAACCCTAACTATCATATCAATCTCTCCCAAGTCCCCACCCCCACCGCCACCCTCACTCTCTCAACCTCTTGCCCCCCTCTCTCACACTTTGTTGCTGGCGTTCACACCCCATGGCGGTGCCTCCTGTTCACGACGCCTCCCCACCATGATGTAGTACCTCCCAACCGCGGGCTCCCGATAGTGCCTCACCACGGCTTGGCGCCTCCCCACGACACCTTTCCATGACAGTGGTGGTGGTAGGCGATGGTTTCTCCCTGCGATAGCAATGGTCGGGTCTTCCTCCTTCCCACGCATGGGTGCATGGCATCCTCCCCATGGTCTGTACGTGACCGGACTAGCTTCCTAGTCCCCGCATCGCCAGCATCCCTTGATTTGGTGTTGGCAAGCGACCGGGCTGGCTCCCTACGGTAGCGACGTCCCTCGATTCCACGCTAGCTAGGTTGCTCCCCACGGTGTTGGCGGGGTTCCTCCTAGTGGTGGCTCCCTTCTTCGGTCCTTCGCATGGCTGTTGATGAGGGTGTGCGAGGTGGGCACCCGCACAGGGCCCCCAATTAAGGTGGGCCCCCAAATTCAGTAATTCAGCTAGCTTGTTTTAGTGCCTACTGCCTACCACCATACCTTCGTCTCGATGGTCCCAGTTCCCAGAAGTCCCTTCGCTTGCCCTGACCCTTCGTCAATTTCATCACCTGATCTGATCGCCTCATCGGTTGAGCCCCCTTTATCAGTTCGTGATTAGTGATCACTTGCTCCTTCATGATCGATCGCACGCCCAACTCTCACGCCACCACGCCCTCATCAATGCAACCCAATCGATGATCTGCAGGCGGCGTCCATGTCTGCGGAGGCCAGAGACACGGAGGCCGCAACCCTTGGCTCCTGATTTCCTGATGGCTAAATGAAGGCTTTAGCCGATCATCAAATCAACATCACGCATGCCATCAGCCCATCACTAATTCAAGAAATACAAGACGGATGATGCTTTTTAGTAGAACATGAGGCAAGTCTTTTAACATTAATATTTGATATATTTATAAATATTGTACAAAATAATACATTTATATAATTGAGTGAAAGTGTGACTTAGTTATATTAGACATATAAATTTTTTAAAAATTTAAGGCTTCATTATGCATTTCGCCCAGGGGCCCCAGATTTCTGGAAACGGCCGTGGTCCATCGGTCCTTCCCTCCACACCCCCATGGTCAGCAACAATTCTCATCTCCTATACTCGGGTCGGGGCACCATCGGGTTCAGGTTGGGGCGAGAAAATGGCATTCCCGGTGCAGGCCGTGTCAGGTCGAGTCTAGCCTTGACTCGATCCAATCCATCAAGATCTCTAGAGGGGAAACAAGAAGGAAGAGAGATGAGAAGAATTAAAGATGCTCATTATATTTGTGATGGATGGATATAGTCATAGATGGAACCAAGAGGGGAATACTTTACGGCAAAGAATTTGCATCCTTTCAAAACCCCTCTCTATGTCAATTTCTGAAATATCGATATTTTAACTAAAACACTACAATCTACAAATGCAATACAATAAAAAATTGAACATCAATATATTTCCCTGGAAAAATTTAAACCGCTCACAACAGCGTATCATGTGTATTGAAGTAGCCATGCTAATTTACGAAGTGCAAATTAACCCCCGGAGGCAAAAGCTAACTGTCATACGTGTTTTCAGGTAAAAGAAAAAAGGAGCATATAAATACATGAGAGTGACAAATCATAATGAATCATTACACTAATGCATAGATGTCAATTTGTGTCAGATCATAACTGAGATCTGCACCGGTTTTAGAACCGGCACATGCAATCAGGCACATGATTGAAAGGTGGGTTGATGAACATATAACATGAGTTCATAGAGCATGTACTTACAACACCCAACACCTAAGGAAGCAAGTATTGAGGGCATCATGGTAGTACATCAGTGTAAATCTCTAAAATCTTTTATGAACATGCCACCCCCCTTATGGTGAAGATGTTCTTTTTCATGCCTGATCGAGATTTTTTCAGAAGAACATGCTGATTCGACCATTCCATGGACCACCTATATAAGCCGATCATCTTGAATGTCAAGGATTTCAGCCATTTCTCAGTGACCAGTGCTTGTCCCATAACAAGTTTGAATCGACATCCAAGTCTTCTTGGGGCAGAGCTCCTTGCCCCTTATGTTAATGAGAACCTCCCTCGAATTCTGTTGGCTTCCAAGTCCATGATTTTGCTTGCTTCGAGTAGCTTCGCATATATTTCTTTCTAGGTGATGTTATAAGATCTACAGCTCTCTCTTGAATTGTCCTCACACTATTCTCAGTGTGAGTAGATGGTCCATGATTTGTAGGATAAGTAGACTCTTCCCGATCGAAGGAAATGTCACGCTTATGCCATTGGATGGAAGTATTCTCTGCAAGGCCCAGCATCATTCGGGGGGCATTTTCAGAACCATGTCAACAAACTAGGAGAGTACCCTATCCACCTGTACCTTAGTGAGTGCTGGTGCTATCAGAGAGTTGCGCAAGGTACCACCTTCACGGTAGGGCCGGTAAGCCATGCCTGTAACAACCTGTACTATAAGGTTCATGAAGGACACTTTGAGCAGGTAGGGTGTTGACTCTTGTATGTCATCCACAGGGAAGTGGCCTAAGTCAAACGATACAGACACACAACTGCTCCAGTGCATGGAGGGGCTCATTAAACCTACAACATCTGGTTTAGTCTACGACTTAGCAAGCATGGCCTATACTTCTTGCTGCACTTGCTCAACTATACGGCTTTGCACATCTATCAATATTTCTTCCCGCATTTGTTTTAGTTCCCATTCGATAAAGGAATCTTTATGTCTCTTCTAGATCTTATAGGAGAATATGATGTCCTTGAATCCCTATTTCTAGGGAACCTTAAACCTAACCTCACGTGTTCTCCCAGGGTGCTCCTTATTTCCTAGCGCCATGGTAAGTTTGTCCTTTTCCATGTCTGTATAGAAAGTGCTTTGGGATGATTTGCTACACCATTCTTGTACACTTTGGTTTTACCGGAACTATTTGCAAATGATACGGTTCCATCTGCCGTTACTACACTCCTCGCTCTTAAATAATTCTTGCACTGATCGGGAGTCCTGCAAAAGGGTGTCTGCCTTTTTCTTCCTCTTTTTGCCGGGCTTCGGCTTTACCCTTATACCCTCGAGAACCAAGCTTGGGCATGTGTGTGTTCTTTCTAAATTTTTTTGTGGGCCAGTCTTGATTTCTTTGCATCGTTGGTTTCTACGATCGATGAATTCATTCCAATATGGCTCTAACTTTGAATGGTCAAGGACGGGTGCATGTTCTTCCTAACATATTTCTTGTTCAACTGTCCCTTCCAGTTCTTTCATGAAAGACATATTGTCATTAATACATGTGGTGACACAAACACTAATGGTGATGAGCACCTTATCCGTAGAAATGACTCCACAAACCATGGTAAATAATGTTACTGTTCTCTTAGGTTCAGTGGGGTGGCCTTCAGCATCGACTTCTATGATGGTGAATTGACCCTTTGGCTTTTTTTCTTGGCTTGGGCTTGATGACTCGATGTGGTCTGAGATGTGCGGCTTGACATGTTGTCTGATAATGATAATCCATTGCCGGGGAGGTGCCACCCACAAGTGTAGAGGTTACATACGGGTTCTGGTCGTACAATTCTATATATAAGTCTAGAAGTTAATTTCTTAGTTTGAGTTTGCCTCTAGCTTAGCCTCTTGGTGCTGGGCTTGTAGATTTAGGTACCTACTCGGGCTATTCTCCGAGCTCAGTGTAACGTTGCACATCTAATTATAAGAACATACAGCAGTAATAAGGCTAACCGTGTTGACACAAAATTCTTAATTTAATTTATGGACAGTTTCATTATTGTGGTAGAGATGAGAGGCATCAGCAACACATTTTACTTGGGCTTTCCTCTACTCTACTATTTATAGAGGGGAAGGGAAATCTTCAGGGAATAACTCATGTACCAGATCAGTACAGACGAAATTAAGTTGATAGTTATCCACTTTTTTGTTCTGTTTTGTACCATCAATATTTCAATCAAACACAAACATGTGTGATCTAGCAAATATACAACTATTATATGGTAAGGCAAAAGGTGAATAACTAATAAGACGAGAATAATATAGTTCTTAATCGCAGAGAATATACAATTGCCTAATAACCTACTGAAAACATTACTAAGAAGCAAACAGATTTTCCTTTGCTTCCATATGGATACTCTTTCTTTGATGCCAACATTTATAAACATTATATTCAAAGTTACTGTTTATCGTTTTTTTTACCATACACATCAATTTAATAGCTTTTTCTTTTTTAAAAAGTGAACGTTTCCATAATTACATGATAAGCATGCATGGCTTTTCAGGCCATGCATGATAATCATTTCGGCATTTTGTCGTAGTGGTATATAGAATGATCTTTCATTAATCAAGATATTTAAGTGGTAAATCTAGTTCTTTAACGTGACATTAGCACACGGGAAAGAGAGAGAATTAATGAATGGTCAATAGATCATGCAGGTACGTTAAGTCAGATGCGACACATGCATCAATCGGATAGATCGGGACTGGAGTAGACCGTGGTATTGGTGATCCGAAAACGAGAGTCCACACACTTGAAAATTTTGGATCGAGCTCGTCTTTTTATGCTTTCGGTCTTTAATTGTTCGGTCGCTTTGAATGTGAATAGTTAACAAGAGAAGGTAAGGTCACCAATGGGCCAAATATGCTTCTTGTGTAAACCACGTGTACACTAACTAACAAACACTACAGGAATCAGGGTCAGTGTGGTCGGCATTTGCCGACCACATAGCTCACAATGCCGCCCACATAGATCTATGTGGGCGGCTGGCCGCCGACATTGCGCCGACGAGGCCCCGTGGTCGACATTGCCTCCTTTTGTCGTCGGGTCCGCCGACAAAGCCGCATCTAGGGCAACCGACCCATTGGCCACCTATGTGGGCGGCATTATTAAACCGTCGACATAGCCCCTCCATGACGGCCCGCGCCGTTTAACGGCATCCGACAGGTGGGGTTCACACTTGCGTCGGGGAGACGACGCGTGGCACCACCTATATCGGCGGCATTTTCAACACCGCCGACATAGCTATAGGTCACCCGATCCCCTGTGCCACTCAATGTCGGCGGCCTATGCTTTTGCCGCCGACATAGACCATGACATATGTAGGCAGCCTGATGTATGCCGCCGACATAGATGTTGCCTAGCCCGACGAGTCGGCACGCCTGGAGCTTGACCTATGTCGGTGGCGTATGTAAGGCCGCCGACATAGGTATTACAGCAGCAACTAAAATTGCTGCTGTATTTTGTTAAAAACCTCAATTTTAACCTGCAAAAATAGCAATTCCCAGCAGAATTTGATTCTCAAATCTTGCACACATGAACCACACAAATTTACGTGCTCGAATGCACATTTTTTCGAGCACTCCACGTTCACATCGATTCCAAACATAAATTTAACATCAAATATGAACCAAATGGAACATATAACTTCCACATGCATAAAGAAATGGCACATAGCCTCGACATACATAACGAAACGACACATAGCCTCCACATATATACATAATCAAACGGCAGCACATAATAGATTACTCTTTTAAACTATGACAAAAGTTAAAAAATATTATCCCTCAATTTTAAAACCAGATAAAATACATCATCTATCAAACCAATATAAGATACCACCTTGCTCCTAGGTTAAAGCGGTTTTGTGCATGGTTCAAGCATAAGAAGACACCGGCAACAATTAATAAAAAAATATGTCACAAAGGTTAATATTAGTTTATAATACAGAACAAAATAGTCTCCGATCTCCTATTAGAACATATTTGTAATGAATTTTTGGTCGAATACAAAGAACATGTATGCTCAAATTTACTAAGGCCCAGTTCTTTTCAGCTTAATGGCTTAACACTTAACGACTTATCCACGTTTTAAAAAGACATATGTTTTGAGTTTTTTTAGTCAGTTTTTCACTGTTTTTAAGGTGGGTCCTAACTCTTTAAAAAGCAAGTTAAATGAAATGGATCCAAATCTTGAGATTATCTCGAGAAGCTCTCGATGTTCAGTCATTTCAGCCGTTTAGATCAGATCAAAAGAATAGGACCTAAGTTTTGAATCATTAACCTCTATTAGATTTGTCATATGAAGCGCATGAAACAAACCAAATGTTGCACGCACGCTGTGAGCTAGATTTAGCAACCATTGGCGGTCATAGCCGAGCAACCTTGTGAGCATTTGTAACAAGTGTGGGTGCATTGAGTTTGTCGAGATGCCAACATGAACACTGTCACTTGCACGTCTATGTTTTTAGATACTCATTGCTTCGTTGACCCTAACAAGCTATACAACTCTTTGAGGACATGAGATTAGTTGGGATTAGGCCAAATGAAATCATATTTGTAAACGTGCTCTGAACTGCAGCTATTCTGATATAATTGAGGAGGCTACATGCGTATACATTGTATCTCGACCTAATGAACTTGTTTGTTTCAGCTTAAATTAAATTAAATTAAATGAAAAATTGTTACTTTTGTATAAGCCAAATGATGTAGGCAACGGATCCTGTGTACTCACCGCTTCACATGTACTCTTGCACTCCTGCAACGGTGGCCCTTGGATTATGATCTAACGGCGCGAAGCAAGAAGTCTATGAATTTGCAAATAAACGCCCGCCTCCCCAAATTTATTTACCGATGGTTCCCTGCCCCCTGCCTCCTCAATCCCCAAATCGTAACAGGAGCAGGAGAGAACTCGAGTGCCCCCAAAATCCGGCGAAATACGGGCGCCGCCACCCTGTCCAGCTCTCGACGCCACCCGGTTTAGATTCCCTATTCGCGTGGATGCCCATCACAATAAAAGACGCTTTTGGGTTCGATTGGTCAAAACCGTCTTAAAATGTGCGTCTTATATTACTCTTTTTGTACTAGTAGCTCTCTCTCTCTCTCGGATTCTTGAAGATGATTACAGTGCTACACAAAAAAATTCTTGTAATAATTTTCTGCTATTATGTGCTTGATGTTTTAGAAAAGGAGCACACAATTTGGGAGGGCATGCCATTTGGAGATGTTTTAGAAAAGGAGCATACAATTTGGGAGGGCATGCCATTTGGGAGGCTTCAAGTTATGTGTTATTGTGGAGAACTTCTTTAAAATTAAACCAAGCTTGATGAAGTATTGTGGAGAAATTCTAGCTTTATGTATGAATCATCTGTAAATAAGGGTGATGTAATAGTATAGAAGAGAAAAATCTTGCCTTATTTACGTATATATAATCCATCTGTAAACAAGCTTGATGTAATCTTATGTGTAAAACTTGATGTACTGGTGCAAGTATTCACTTGCAATTTTGTTGAATGAAATTGAAATATATGTTTATTTTTTGTGAATTCGATGTTTGAAATTTTCTATCAGACCAGTACTGCTAGATTTTGGCAATACCAAATGGATTGCTTTCTATATTTTGGCAAACAGGTGTTTGCTATTGCCAGGCTATTTATATAAAAAGGAAAGGTCTATTAGACCTTCACATGTGCATTTACACAGCTAACTCTAGTATATATTTTTGGAAATGCTAAGGTCTATATTTCTGGAAATGCACAACTCATTTACAACCAGGCTATCTATATAAAAAGCAAAGGTCTATTAGACCTTCATCAACTCCAGTACAACTCTAATATAGATTCTGGTACAAAAGCTCCAGGCAAAATGAAGTGTCCAATGCTGTACAAAAGCTCTAGTGTGGCAAAATGAAGTGTCCAATGCATTGGTCCATGTCCATGGGTTGAGCCGTCAAATGTTGCATGTTGGCGCCAAAGTTTGGATGGATGGAGCTGGGACTTCATCCTCCATGGCCGGAGATGGATGGACCATCGGTGGAGATGCGGCAACGCCGTAAGTGCCAGTGTCGCTGGAGATGGGGCGGCTTCAAGACCTAGCTTTGGTGGCGCCGTGAGCCGGGGTGGCGTCGGGAGTTGGAGCGATGCCGAAAGCTGGTCGTTGACGGGCGGCACCGAAAACTGGTCGGGTGGCTGCGGGAGCTAGCCAGGACGAGCGACGCCGGAAGCTCCTTGGGATGGTTGCGGGAGCTTGCTAGGGCAGGCAGTGTCGAAGGCCTGAAGGTCAGGCGACCTGATAGGAGAACGAATCGAAGCTCCTGCTCTTGTTGCGATTTGGGAATTGAAGAGGCAGGAGGCAGGGGCAGGGAGCCATCTGTAAATAAATTTGGGGAGGCGGGTGTTTATTTGCAAATTCACAGACTTCTTGCTACGCGCCGTTAGATCGTAATCCAAGGGCCACCGTTGCAGGAGTGCATGAGTACATGTGAAGCGGTGAGTACACAGGATCCGTTGCCCACTTATAAACACTATATTCAGAATTACTATTTATCTTTTTTTACCATACACATCAATTTAATAGCTTTTTTTTTAAAAAAAAGTGAACTTTTCCATGATTACATGATAATCATGCATGCATGGCTTTTCAGGCCATGCATGATAATCATTTCGGCAATTTTGTCGTAGTGGTATATAGAATGGTCTTTCATTAATCAAGATATTTAAGTGGTAAATCCTGTTCTTTAACGTGACACTAGCAAATGTGCCCGTGCGTTGCAACGGGAGAAATAAAAATCCTCGAACGCCCCTATTTCTTAATTTACAAAAATTTTAGAAGCAAAAGGAACATTCTTTAGCAAGCTAGAAAATCAATCAGCCTTTTGAAACCATAAACGAATGGTCAAACGTTTGTTCAAAAGTCAAAAGTGACAAACATTTTGATACGGAGGGAGTAGTTAACATCCAGTGACATAAGTACAGTAGCCCAGATGCTGCACAATTGTGGACTAACATGATGAAAAGAATATGATTTTTGTACACATACATAGGTATTGCGATGATAAGTAGATAAGTAGAAATAAAAGATGACACAATTTACTGAACAAAACGATCAATTCAGATTTAGTCACTTCACATATAGTAGTTGCAGTATCAACAGTACGAAAAACAAGTTGAATTACCTGTATAATCCCAAGCATGTTAAGTGGTGCATACCCCATTCCGGTTAAACTAATCTGGAATTCAAAGCAACAGAAGTTATGTACATAGCTCAAAAACCAAAATGTTGTACTAAGTAGTTCTATATATATATATATTCCTAAATTGCTAGCAAAACCAAGTTCCGTAATTTTCATGACATATGTTACATTCGAAATTAATTGGTCCACTCAATTTTACAAACATGATTTCAGGAATTATAAAGCCAGATAAGTTTCAGATAAGGTTGCCAATTTAAGGTATTTTTTGCTGTAAACCAAAGTATGACAGGATTTACCTTCCAGTGTCACCAGATCCTAAATGTTTTACAGGCCTAAAATGTTTTAAATCAATGTTTTCTCCACTCTCAAGAACCTGCAATAGAAGTTTCAGAAATACATCATCTGCTCTTGTCTCTAAAGGTCTCCTGGTCTTTCAAAAATACATTACATCTAGTAAATTCTCTATGAAGAATACATGATAAAATGTCCTGGTCTTTCAAAAATAATTATGCATATAATTAATATTCTGCAAATAATAATACATGATAAATTCTCAATGAAGTTTCTATATATAATGGCATTTTCATCTAGTAACGTCAAAATAGCATGTGAGTAGCTGTTTGGTAAACTATATTGCTGATTTTGAGTGTCAAGTTTGTCCTTTCAGTTGCCTGGAGTCCTGATGGCAAGCTCTTAGCTTGTGGGTCCATGGATGGTACCATCACCGTATAATTAAAATTTGCAGTGTTGAGTTTAACAAGGGAAAAGGTAAAATAGCGGTTTGCATGAAAAAATTTGCTATCCTCGGGAAAGGCATGCATAAATCATAACGACGACTACGACGTAAGACCCAAGACAGGTATATTTGGGTTCAATGCATGCAGCAAACATATAAATTAGGACAGTGCATGCCCCATGGCAGCCTACAGTATGGAGGAAATCCAGAATTCAGGTTCATGGACTTCCTACTTCATGAAAGGAATACACCATGATAATACTAGTCTAACACCCATTTCGCGTTTGAAAATAGGTAATCAGACAAAGGCATAATACTGATATAACCAATTACATGGAAATGATTGTGCACTGACGATAGAAAGTAGTATATTATTCAAGGACTACGAGAACTATGAGACGATTAAGGACCCATTTTAGCATCACAGGAATAAAAAAAGAAACAATGCCGTAGCAACAAAATGAATGGTCTGCCACATTCACTTTGGCATTCTGAGCAGCAGCCAAATAAACGTTTTATCCCCTTCTTAAACCAGGCAATCTACACATCAAATTCAGACGACTTACTGTTTCGCCATCAGTAACCATTAAAGAAGCACTTGCTTGCCTCCCAATGTGGCCCGTCTCCACCAATATCTGGTAAAAAAGAAAAGAAAAAAACTCTAGTTAAAACCATGCTGATGCTGCGTGAAACAGCTGAATCCAAAACTCGCCGACCGGGATTGTCACCAAGAACTTGGCCGGGCCGGAGCTGCTCGCCTCGTCAGCCACCAGCGCCGCCTCCCCTCCGACGGAAGCGCTAACCCTGGGCCCGGGAGCCCGCCGTCCATTCTAAACAAGGAAAATAATAAAGCAGGCCAAGGGGGTGAGAGGAGATACCTAATATCACCTTGCTGTCGTCTTCCAAGATTAAGAAGGATGATTAAGAAGCCTGTAGCGAGTATCTGGGTAGCAAGGGAGTAGAAGCATTTGTCAATAAACTAAAATATAGCTGTCATTATGACAAATATGGGTACGTAATTTGAATGGCTGTCACTACTACGTATAACTTTACATACAGCCACTAAATCCTAGATTTCCCCTGAATTGTTAGTCAGGTTCCCCACTGTATTTCAAATTTGCATTTTTTGCATTCATAACGTCTTTAAGCAGACATTATTACAAACACAATCAGTGTATCTTATTGTAAGAATATCATTAGTTATTGTCCACAAAAAACCTTTTAAAGAACCCATAATATTAAAAGAATGCAAAAAATACTGAAAACAAAGAGAGCTGTCATATGGCTCTGAACTATATTCCTAAAACATTCTAAAGCAGACAAGTACTCCATTCATATAAGAAAATTTTATCTAGGCGAAAGCCTTCAAGCTAGAGAGTAGAGATATTTACATCACATGAATGCTGAATTACCGAATAAATCTAGTGCTTCTTTTGTTGAAATCCCGTCAGGTTTACATGAACCTTGACATACATTCCTTCCCTTCATAAACACAGGCCAGAATTAACACCAGAATACCATATCACTTTGAAACAGCAAAAATCTAACAAATCTCAGCACCAATCCCTAGATCACATACTTGACATAAGCCGCCTCACGAACATCTGGCTGGTCGGTGATCCTACAATCCCAGGAAAATGTAACACTGATGATCATAAGAGGCGTAGAAAGCTATAATCAGATCATCAATCCAATCCAATTAAGGTAAAATTATGAAAGAGAGAGGAACCGAGCAGGAGAGACTGAAACCATACCTTTAGTGTGCGAGGAGGGGAACCGAGCAGCACAGAGTGGAGCTGTCGCTTTTGTAAGCGCGAGTTGCTACCCCAAATTGTGTGTGGGGGGATATGTAGCAGCTGAACGTGGGAGGAGCAGCCGCAGTACAACCGTCTAGCTTGCAGCAACCGCCAAGTCCCAGACGTGAGGGACATGGAGGATGGAGGGCCGGAGGAGGGCTGCGCAGTTGGTGGGGCGGCGGTTTTCGAGGATGGGAGCCGAAGGAGGAGACGGCGGCGGCGGTGAGGGCGCGATGCGGGAAGGAGCGGCGGCGACAGGGAGGGGGCGCAGCTGTGTGTGATGGGATGGGATGGAGTGGCGCAGCTGTGTGTGATGGAGACGACCGCGAGCTATGGGGAAGTTGTTCCGTAATAACTTCGTATAGCATACATTATACGAAGTTATACGAGCGGCTCGGGGGTGAGCGGCGCAACGGCTCGGGCGAGCCGACGCACGGCGAGCCGACTCACGAACTACTCCCTCTTTAAAGGAGTAAGATTAGCACACGGGAAAGAGAGAGAATGAATGGTCACTAGATCATGCACGTACGTTAAGTCAGATGCGACACATGCATCAATCGGATAGATCGGGACTGGAGTAGACCGTGGTATTGGTGATCCGAAAACGAGAGTCCACACACTTGAAAATTTTGGATCGAGCTCGTCTTTTTATGCTTTCGGTTTGTAATTGTTCGGTCGCTTTGAATGTGAATAGTTGAATGTGAATAGTTAACAAGAGAAGCTAAGGACACCGACGGGGCTAAATGTGCTTCTCGCGTAAACCACATGCATGTACACTGACTAACAAAAGGCATGAAAAATTCTGAAAAAAATTATAGAAACTAACTAGTATCGGAAACTATGCAGCTACGTACGAAAATCGTGCGGGCTTGTAATATCTATGTCGGCGGCTATTTGGGCCGCCGACATTACGTTTTTGTCCGTCCACATAAACTGCGATTCCTGTAGTGAAAAATTCTGAAAAAATTATAGAAACTAACTAGTATCGGAAACTATGCGGCTACTGAAATCGTTTGCATAAAACAACTGTCAAGTAGGATGGCGCTCGAATATCCGTGCCCACGGTACCCAATGTGATCTTGGGTCTAGACTCTGGGACATAATTGAACTTGTGGGGATGTTGCTTTGGATCCGGATTCAAGTCTAAGTCTCAATCTATATTCATAGGTATCTAATATATTTAAAGGAAAAAGAATAATATTTATTCTAATTTCGTCCAAACTGACACCTTTCCTGTCAAGCTCATCTACTTCTCTTTACTGCTAACACTAAACCCCCTCCCCTCTCATCTCTAGTTGTTGGGCCCTGTTAGCTACCTTGAATCCTCCCTCTTCCTCTCTTGTCTCCACAATGGTACATCTCCTCTCCCACCCTCTCTCTCTCTGATGAGGTGCTCCCCCATTTTGTCATCCATATCGGCGTACCGTCCGATCAGATGCTTCCCTCCTCGGTGCGGCGCTCCCTTGTCTCGCTGCCTAAACCTTCGCCTCGACATCCCCAACGTGTTGCTCTCCTCCTCAGCACAAAACCCCACCGTGTTGGCATCCTTTTCCTTGGTGCTGTTCTTACTTGAGCTCGATGCTCGGCCTTCATGCCGGCATCCCTCTCCAGTGATGCACTCCCCTAGCTCAACCTCCTATTTGGAACCATAGCTCCTTGGCGATCCCCCGATGTTTCCACTCCTCCCTACTGCTCGCTACCTCCTTTCATTGGCCATGATGGTTGTTAGGTTTGGTCACACATCAGATATTGGCAATGGGAGATCATAACTTAAAGGTGTAGACGTCCCCACCCATCATACTAGTATTTTGGGTTGAGCTCGGACATGACCTTTGATCTGTCTCTAGTTGGGCCAATGGATGTAGGACACTAGGCCTCAAGACTAGGTGTTGGTCCTAGGGGGAGTCAGATCACTGCTCGGCCATAAGATGGCTGGATCACAGTGAGCTCTAACAAGTGGCATTAGAGCTAAGCTCTGTGATCCAGAACATCTCCTAGAGATCATATAGTTGTTAGATGGGTTCCAATGTGTAATGAGGAAGATGTGTCATACATCGAATATTTGTGATAGGGGAGCATAATATAAAAGATGGAGGCGTTCCTCACACATCAGGTTAGTCTTTTATGCTGAGTTGGGCCAGGACCTTGATCGTGGATGTAGTTGGGCCAATGAATGTAGTAGACCTGGACCTAAGACCAGGTGTTGGCCTCGGGGGAGCTGAATCACTATTGGGCCATGACATGGCAGGATCACAACAGGCTCTAACAGGTGGTATCAGAGTTGTGAATTTCAGATGCAGAGAGTATTGTGCAAGTGGAGTCTTGAAGCCAAGGTTTGCAAGGTTAGCAGCTTGCGTTCAAGAAGATGGTGGGTCTGAAGCGAAATCAGATTCGTTGGGTGGCTCAGCGTGAGCTACAGAGGAGGCAACTTTAGTGGCACAGGCACAGAGGAGGTCACGACCGGCATGTGGTCGTGAGAAGGCGTGGGGACCTAATTTCCAATATTAAATATTATAAATTGTTTCTCCAAAATAATAAGAATCTTACAGAATTGTTTGCACAACCACACTTTATTTCTTTTTAAGGTATTTTACAGAGAGGGTTACAATACCAAAAGTGGTATAATATACAATTCTAACTCCTAGTTTAGAGTGTAGGGAAGACTTAGAAGTCCTGGCCAAAAAGATCCATTTCTTATTCTGTTATTTCAAAATCTGCAATGAAAAATGGATCTATTCATTTAAAATGAACGGTTCCCGATTGTACGGTAAGTATAAACTTGCAGGTCTATTCATTTAAAATGAACAGTTCCCAATTATATAGTAAGTATAAACTTGCAGGTTCCAATAGGAATTAAATAGTAACTATATGAGAGAAGGAGGAGTGAGAGAGAGAAAGAAGAAGAAGAGAGGAAGAAGAAGAAGGTGAGCAGCCGGCCCCCCTATTTCCTCTCCATTCATCCCCAAGGTGTGTGCCTCTCCCATGTAGCCTTTGGCCTAGGGCCTCCATGTTGGTGAGAGGTATGGTGAGGTGAGTGGTCTTCGATCTAGCTAGTGCTCTTGGGACATCATTGTCAAAAGGAGGATCTTCACCAAGCCGTCTACATCAAGCTTTCTCGTGTTCTTGTGCGTCTCCGTGTGTCGGGGGAGCCCTTCGTGTGTCGGAGGAGGCCTCCATGTGTCAGGGGAATGTCCACCGTGTGTCGATGGCCACTATCGTGTGTCGGTGGTGATGGTGTAAAGTCCACCATGGGTCGATGGCCGCCGTGTGTCGGTGGTGGTGGGTTTGAGGAGCTCACTGTGTGTGGGAGCACTCACAACCGTGTGAGGGTTTGGAGATCACCTCGTTGTGTGTCGGCGAAAGAGCTTTCATGAGTGGATTAGGGCGAAAAGCTCGAGAGGGAGCTAGTTCTCGTGTGTCGAGGGCTTGCCTCAACGGGTAGTAGGAGTTCGCCTGCGAATCTTGGGAAAATATCCTTGTGTCACTTTTACTTTCCCGCAATTTATTTCCCCGCAAGATTACTCTTATATGCATGCTTGTGATGTGTGGTACTTGTCCAATTAATTTGTGTGCTCTTGTGTATTGATTCTCCTTGTGTAGTCCTAAAATTGGCTAGCTAAGTGGTTAACTTTTAATTTGCCTAATCATCAAGAAAACACTAAAAAAAATTAAAAGTAGTTCAATTCACCCCCCTCTTGGCCTCCGATCCCTTCAAAGACCCAAGGTTTTGCAATATCTCGCACACCGCGCACATATTGAGAAAATAACCTCAACAATGCTAAGTTCCGCACAATCACTACGGTAAACTTGCTAGTGACTTGCTTAAAGCATTGCGGAAAATTGCGCAAGCATTGTGAAAATACTAAAAACAATGCCTCGCTTTTCAAGTCATTACAGTAATCTTGATAATGACTTGAGCCTATACATTTTCAATTTTCTTCACGTTTCGCTTCCATATCAATAAATTATTTTATTATATGGACAATGATTTATATCCAACCTTTTAAATATATAAATGTTATTAAATTTTCTTATGCTAGGGTAGTGTACAAGATAATTAATTTGGGAGGGCCTTTGGTAGTGGGGTTTTTGGAATAACTATTCAATATAAATGAAGAGTTATATATGTTAAATATAGGGGATTTGCATAAGTAAATAACTAAAAAGTAATTCAATAATTAAATAAATAATTGACAATAGGAATTTCAAAGTGCATCAAAGATAGGGAAACCTGCCTCCTTCAGGGATCGACTCGAATTCTAACAAGTTTTTTGGATAGTCTTCTTCAGGAAATCTGGAAATATTTAATTCAGTATCTAACGAAGATAAAATAAAAATAAATTTAATAAATATGTTATTTAAAGATTTTAACGTGAATGCACAGAATATGAGTGCATAAAATTTGAATTCAGGGGATATGGCTTGGCTGTGAGGGTGATGGTTTGTGTGATTTTGGAAGATGGAAGGATTTCTTTTTATTTGGACAGCATTTTGGGAGTCCTGCTAGTAGCAAGATTTATGCATGTGTACGTGCAATAAATTTCGTGTGGATCAACAAATTTATAGAGGTCGGGGTCGACGACAACCACGTTGCCGGAGTTCCGAGATGAAAATTGTTCAGAGTATAAGGTGAAAATATTGGAAAAATCTTTTTAATAAAGTATTTATGCTAATAATAATTTTTAGGATTTTTAAATAGTTTAGAAATCATTTTTCTGAATTTTAAAGGTTAAAGAGGATGAAATGATTTTATTTATGCTTATTTAATTGATTAAAATGGGGTTTAATTTGTAAGATTTTATGAAATTTTTGCAAAATTTTTAAAATAAGTTTTGATATTTAAGAAAAATTAAGCAGCATTACTGGGTAATTTTTAGAAGAAGCTGAGAGGGAGCACTGGCTGACAGATGGGCCCCATGTGGCAGTGAGAGGGAGCGAGGGGATCGGAGAGGAGCTTACTGGGGAAGGCGGCGCCGGTGAGCGGTGGCCGGAGACGGCGAGGTGATGGCGGGAGAAGATGCCTATAGGGACGATGAACATGATGGAGGCGGTGGTGGTGCTCGGCAGTGAGGGAGGCAACCGAGCGGCAAGGTTAGGCGGCGGTGCTTGAAGCTGGCGGCGGAGGAGGGAGCTTCGGTGATCGCCTAAGGGAGGTGGTGGTGGGGGAGGAGTGGCATGACGATGCTGAGCGCCGGGGACGGCCTATTTATAGGCGTAGATGGGCGATGGAGGCCAGAGGTGGAGGCCGTGGTTTTACTTGAACTACGGCGAGCAATTTCGGCGGAGTGGCGGCGTTCGGGGGTGCCAACGAGAGGGAAAATGTGGGTGGCTACGTGGCGAAGCTGTGTAGGCTAGAGCCAGAGTCTAGAAGGCTCGGGAACGGCCGCGAGGAGCGATTCCGACGAGCGGTGCGGCGGAGATGGCGGCGCCGGCGGTTTCGGATGAGGCAGTGCAACCAGAAAAGGGTGAAACAATGTGCGCCGTTGGATTAGATTTGAAAATCTATGGGTGTCATTGGATCTTCGGGACGAAAGGGGTACGGTGGGCGTGACGAGGCCACTTCTCAAGCGTTGAATTTGGTCGAATAATTATAGCCATTGGTTACAACTTAAGGGATTCGGTGGACTGGAGCCTGATGATGTCGAAAGAGCATTCTGGAGAAGGAAAGCGTAAACCAGAGGATTTTCATATTAGGAAAGGTCTAAAAGAGATTTCAGAAATTTCTTTAAGCTTTAGAAATGGGAAACGCTACAATCCGAGAGTCCGGCTCCTCCGGACTCCCGCGCGCTGCGTGCGTAACACGCTGGGGGAAGGGCACTGTGCGCATGCAGGGTGGGGCCCACGGGCATTTTTTTCTTTCGGCGACCATAATTTTTGACTGGGTGCTTCAATCCACAAACCGTTTGTGCCAACGTGTTCCTCGTATTTTTTCGAACAAAACAAGATATATGTTGCCATATAACTCTTCAAACTTACCTGGTGAAACTTGGGTTTCACCTACTGAAACTTGGGTTGAAACTTGGCTTTCATATTCGTTAAACTTGCCAAACTGTCAAGTTTCATCAGGTTTAATGTAAGTTTCATCAAGTTTCAACAGGTCTCATACAAGTTTCTTCAAGTTTCATTAGGTCAATTCAAGTTTCAACAGGTTTCATCCAAGTTTCATCAGGTTACATCGAAGTTTCATCCAAGTTTCATCAGGTTTCATCAGCACATGGCCAAGTTTCGCTAGTATAGATGTAAGTTTCATAAGTGCCTTCTCCTAGTTCACATCAAATTTTTTTTGAAAAAGTGATAAAAAAATCAAAAAGTATTTAAAATGGGTTGCTCTCGATTTTAGAAGAATTATAAAATTTATTCCACGCATTTTGAACACTATTTGAATTTTGTACAAAAATCAAAAGTTTAATTGGAATTTTAATCAAACGCACTGCTGCTAGCTAGTCGCTGGAAACGCAGGACGCGGGCGCTACCGTGCGCGTACGATTGGCGCGGTGCTGTTGATCCAATGGCTCTGGTTGGTCCGGCGCGAGCGCCAGGCGTCGGACTCGCCTTTAGAAATTTGTAGAAAATTGATATGGAGTCAAAAAATATGAAATCAATTTCTAAAAATCCAGAAAAATGAGAAGATTTTTAATATGTGAAAATAATTTATGTTTTATGGGATTTATTTTCCTCTAAAAATATAAAATAGCATTTCTTTAATGGTAAAATTAAGGAATGGTCTAGGAAAAAAAATTATTTGGGAGATGGCTTTAGGGATATGATTTTATGATTTTGCGAAAAAAGTTCATGCCAAAATTGGGAAATTTAGGGTATGTTACAGAAGGACAACCGACATGCTATGTTGTTAGCGAGAATCATCCACAATCATTGCCCCGCAGATATAGGTTAAGACTCGAACTATGTTTCCAAAGTCGTGCCTCTAGTGTCATTCAGATCTAGTATCGACGTCTTATTTTTTCTAACAGTGGTGGTGGGCCACGACGACATCCTCGGCCACAACATCGCCCTCGATCCCCATGGCAACGGAGTACTGAAACTCATTGGGTCTTGGGTTCCGGTCGAGTTCAGGTCTAGACATGAGTCTAGGTTTGAACCATGAAAGTTTTTGGGTACGAGTTTAGATCTTGATAGAGCATTTGAATCTTAGGTCCAAGTTCAGAGGTGTTAGGACTACGAGGTATGACCCCAATTTATCCCTACGGCCAACGGACCAAGTAGCCTAACTCCACGAAAATACATTAATTTGGTGAAAATAGTTTATCGACGTTGATGGTCAGTAGCACTACAAGTCTACAACTGCTTTTTGACATCATCTTTTTGCGTGCATGTTGATGTGGCATTAAACTTCGTATTCACGGGTTACCAGACGTACTTTGAAAACATAAACTCCAAGCTACTCTAGGAATATGATTTTACAAGTACTATGGCGCTCAAGCTAAAAATTCAAGGAGGAAAATAGAAATTTTATGAGTTCTGTCACCGCCTCATTGGGCATGTCGCAAGTTTTATATACAAGGACCAAGGTTCAAGAAAATCGGCAGTCAGTCAGCGTGGTAACGAATTAGATTACTCAGGATTAATAAAAAAAATTAACTAATAGACATTAATCAACATATTTGAATGATAGAATCACATATTGGTTATTGCTTAGGGTACAGACATAAACACAGGCTTAATTCACTACAGAAAATGATCACAGTGTCGCCGACCAAAATATTAATGTCGGCGGTCAAAAAACCGACGACAAATTTTGTCGAGGATACAAACAAAAAACGTCGAACAACATATTACCAGACAACTTCTGGTAACCCAATATATAGTCTACTTCGGTGGCCAAACATAAACCGCCGACACATACATGGTTGACGTTTTGGCGCGGCCGAAAATTTAAATTTCGTAGGTCACCAAACTTATCTATATCGTCGGCTACCTCCTAGCCAACGACACAGATTGTCCACATGACGGCCCCTTGATAGCACAAACGGAAGGAGACCAATCCGGCCCCGCATGACTGACACTGTTACTCTCTGACATGTGGGAGTAACCATCTATGCCCTGGCAGATGGTCCTAGTACACTGCTGTGTCCGTGGCCAAGCTGTCGCCTCCGTGTCAAGCTGTTGCCGCCGACACAGGTTGAACTGTATCCACAGTTTTTCTTATACCGTCGACACAGGCTCAAAAAATAAAAAAAGGCAGGGGCGCGCGCAGGGCTCGAACCCACGACCTAGCGGGTGATCGAGCCCGCGCAGTGCCGCACGCTGCTAACCAAGTGGGAGGAATAGTTTTTAGTCAAACTATCCTCCTGCGCAACTCTTTTATATATTGGCCTCAACCTTTGTCGTCGGCAACTCTAGCACCACCGACGGTGCGTAATCTGTGTCGGCGGCCTTGGTGCGTACCGCTGACACAAACTTACTTATGTCGGCAGTTATCCCAAAACCACCGAGACAACCGCATACCCCTCCGGTGGCGGCCCTTTCCGAGGCTACACCACTTCCCTCCCGTCATTTTCTACGATGACTACAACTGTTAACGGCATGCAGAACATATTATAGGTCATTCATCGCTCTTCGATTGAGAGGAGTTGACTTACACGTCACGTTTGACGTGTAAGCCAACTCCTCTCAATCGAAGAGCGATGAAGACCTATAATATGTTCTGTATGCCGTTAACTATTGTAGCCACCATAGAAAAAGACGGGAGGGAAGCGGCGGAGCCTCGGAATGGGCCGCGACCGGAGGGGATGCGGTTGTGTCGGCAGTCTTTCTCTAACCGCTGACATAAGTCAGTCTAAGTCGGCGGTCCGCCCCAGGGCCCACAGGCTGGCGCTTCCACCCAGTTCGTGCTGCCGGCCACGTCCCCCATTTTCCAGTTTGGCCCTCCACCAGTGGCTTCACCAGGGGTAAGGCATTTTTCTCAGTTATCACAACATATTCATACAATTATAGAAATGCACAGACGTGTTAAAAATTGTGTCTTCCTCTAATCTTGCAGGTTTTGCTCAGCTGCACCTGCGAATGCGACGAATGCTCCGTAGGGAGGTGACTTTAGTGGCATAAGATCAGCCGTGGAGGAATTCGTCGACAATATCTTTGCCGATCGTACCTTAGATAGGTCGCAAAATAATTAGCTAGCCAGTTTATATTCAGTTCACTCTTCTAGTTTCCGTCGAACCTTAATGGAATGTTTTACGCTCGATGTCCGTGTTATAAACTTTTGGACTTTTATTCTTTACCATTGTGGCAATGTTTGATGGTTCTAGTCATTTCGGTTGTTTTTATCAATTATTTCGGTTTTTGACATATTTGGATGTATATGTGCTTGAAAATGTGGTGGCGAGCACATGTGAATGTGGAATTATGTGTTGATATGGTTGGGAAGACCGGGGAATATATATCTGTGGGGATGTTGACACTAATTTTGCCAAAATAAAATAAATCAATAAATTATGATAACGGATAAATTTCTGTTGTAAAATAAAATTACGAGATATAATATAATAGATCAAATGCGCCGAATAAACATATGGCGTAAAAGAAAAAAAAACATATGTGCATGCTGTTTTTTTTATGGTTACATGTTTGATTAGCTGGCTAATTAGCAAAGTAATTAATTAGCCCATTAATTAAATCCAAATAAAGGAAATAGAAGCGAGGCCCCACTTGCTGGTGCTTGGTCCCATGGCAGCGTGCATCGATCAATTCAGCTGCCGGCACTATAGGAAACGCGCGAAATCTCGACGGCCAAAACTATTCTCGACGGCCAAATATTAGCCGTCGACACAAATGACCTAATCTCGACGGCCAAGGTCATGCCGTCGACACAGTGCACCTAATATCGACGGCCACAGTAAAGCCGTCGAGATTAGGTAACTGAGGCCCGCGCGCACTTTCTTCCGGTTTTTCGCTAAGGCGGGAAGACTCTATCTCGACGGCTCACACTCAGCCATCGTGAATAATTCATGGGCCGGCCCATCAGAATGAATCAATCTTGACGGCTAGAGTACGGCCGTCGAGAATACAGTATGGCCGTCGAGAAAAGGTGGGCTGGGCCATTTAATTTTTTCATTTTGTAAATATTTTTCGTAATTTGCAGATTTGCTTATTTAGCAATTTAAATAAAAAGATCTTAAACAAAAAAAATTTGATGCAGTCCCAAATTTTGGGAAAAATGTATAATGGTACAACGTGTTTTTTTTTGCATACTAATTCTTAAAATAATTTTTATTTATAATTAATGTTAGGTATAATATATGTATATATGTTTAAAACTAATAAATTGTATTTAAATCTTTTTAAAAAGCAATATTTTATTACATTCCAAATGAAATGATCTATGTACAATGGTTTTCCGACGCAATGATGCATTATTCGAAAATTTTGATATCCCTGTGACCTATAATTCATAAAACTCTATAGAACGCTCATTGATACTCTGCTCGATATAACCCATTACATAAGCAACTCCGTTTGCAAATTTAATTTGAGCATACAAATTTTCTTGATAGTACATTATCATGTCATAAACAATATTAGCCATTAAGAAGCATCAAAGTTTTTTTAAATTTTTATAAAAAAAATTAACTAAGCTATGTTGACCATCGAAGGGGGGCACTGCACTAGCCGTCGAGATAGAACACATTCTCGACGGCACATCAATGAATGCCGTCGAAATGTACATTTCTCGACGGCCACACATAACAAGCCGTCGAGCGTAATAACTTCGTATAGCATACATTATACGAAGTTATACGACTCTAAAAAAAATGGGATATCACCACTGCACATGCAATCACGCGATCACTTTTTAAAGCTCACGCTAGCCTTTCTTATTATCATGCAGATGCACTGAATTCATCTCTAGACAGGCTTGAGCAAGTGCAGATTTTGTTCTCTTTGCCATATATTGCACAATCGCTGGAAAAATCATGGTATAGTCAGTTTCACCCATCATGATGGCTCGGGTCGGGGGGGTGAAGCTCAATCTCTCCAGACCGGGACATCAGTTCGATCGTTCGTACGCTACTCCTCCCACTGATGGCCATCGTTTCGCGTCCGAGTTCGGTGCATGGAACCTAACCTGATCTAGCTAGCCACGCCCATGACCCATCGATCGCTTTCTACCATTTCCATTCCCCGTCGATCGATCGGTTAATTCAGAGCCGATCGAGGCACGCTGCACAATCGATCGATCGCGCGCGTTCTGAACCTGGTATGTGCATGCATGTTTCGTTTGCCAGAGCTCTGAATCTGATTTCATTCCTTCTTCCTTCATGAGCGTTCCCTTTCAGTCTCGTCTCATGACAAGGAGGGGGAGCTAGCGCGCACACCACTCCTCCTTGACTCCCCCCAGTTGGATGGAGATGAGACTCTGGTGTATTGCGCGCTGAGCAATGTCATGGTGTGACAATGTTCCTCGAATTCCAGCCGATATAGATCAAGGACAAATGGTTTAGATCAACCGTCAAAAAGCTTTGCTACAATATTTCTTTTTGCAATGATTTGAACCTAATATTTCGGTTAAGAGTGAATTTTTAGTCTATCGAGAGATACCACCTGGCCGTAGATACCTCTCAAGGTGTCATGAGGGAGCTATTTTTGCCATTTCATACTACCTTTTTCTCCACTCAAGCCGCCAAAAAACTGTCCACCGTCGCCGTGCCATTGCCAGCTACCTTTAGGGTGGATCTGATGTGTGGACAATGAGCATGCACGTTGCGCGCGAGGGAGAGATCTAGATGGATTGGATCAGGTATTGTGTCGTCTCGATCTGCTAGTCCGGTCTGCATCAGGGATCCCAAAAGCTTGTCTCAACCAGTCGGTACCCCGATCCACCCTCAGCCCGAGAGAGGGGGAGGAAGATCTAGGGAATAGTTGCCCAACGTAGGGAGTCGAGGAACCGCCCACTAGAGAGGTGGAAGAGGGCCACCACCGCATGATAGAGTGAGGAGGTGGAAGAGGGTTGTCACCGCATCATTGTAGGGAGCATCCGGAGTCCGAAGCCCAGTCTTTGCTGCAGCCGCTGCCAAATCACCGTCCCGCTGATGCAACACCATTTGTCTTGTCGAGGGCACCACCGCATTATCGTCGACCACGAGTCACCAGGGGAGAAAGAGAGAGAGAGACACTACAGGAATCTGTAGCAGTGTTGGCGGCTAAAGCCCCCGACACAGGTCCGCCAACATTGACCTTTCTCGTTGGCTAGCCGCCGACAAATGTTCGCCGACGCTGTCG
>SPJY01036992.1:1302728-1491280 GCA_005191435.1 Raddia distichophylla | reverse complement strand
AAAAATTTTTTTTGCTGTTTTTATATATTCTCGACGGCTGCAACCTGGCCGTCGAGAAAGATCACAGGGCCCACATGCCAGGTCGAGCTCTCCAGGATTAGAGGAGGATCTATCTCGACGGCCATTAGCCGTCGTGACTAACATGCATGGCCCACGTGTCAGCGCCGTCCTTTCCTTCGTTGCATCTATCTCGACGGCATCTGGCCGTCGTTAGTAACAGGTGGGTTGGGCCGGCCTACGGCCTGCTTAAGAATAATCTCGACGGCTTACGACCGTCGAGAAACGTTCCCCACCACGTCGTGCCTGCCCGGTGCTGGTATCTCGACGGCTTTCGTATGGCCGTCGAGATATACTAATAACGACGGCCGAGCCGTCGAGAAAGACTGTCTCTCTCGACCGGCCTGTATCGACGGCCAAATCTCGACGGCCGGCCGTCGATATTAGTCTGTCTCGACGGTTTTGCTTTCTGTATCGACGGCTTTAGCCGTCGAGATTTTCAGCGATTCGCGTGGTGCGGTGAAGTAAGGCGGGAACAGACAATTAGAAATTGAAAACTCAAATAGAATACACGCAATTGGCCGGGAAAAGCATTAACCGACACATGCACGCACGCTCGCACGTACTCGGCAGTCGGCAGTCGGCACGGCGTGCAGCCGCGCTAGCGAGCAACTGCCGCCGACGGCTCTATAAATTGGGGAGTAGCCGCGAGAGCGGAGGCAGAAAAAGAAGACGCTGAAGGCTTCCGTAGTTTGGACACCATAGCCATAGCCTGATTGGATACACACCGATCGAACGCAAGAAGCAACGAAGGTGAGGACAGGTTCATACTCCTTCCTTCGTCTTCTATCCTTCTCTAATCCTTAGTTCCGGCCCCGTGTAAGGAACGAGGTGTTTTCTCTACGGATCAAACTCGCCATGCATGACTTCTCATCAAAGGTGATCGAAGAGCCTTCTCATCTCTTAGCACCAGCCCATAGAAAGGGATATACGCCGCGGCGTATATGTAAAGGAAGATACGCTGCGTGTACGTATATGCATGTGTAGAAAGGAAGATATGCTGCGTATATGCATGTACGTATATATAGAAAGGTTCTCGAGGCTACACACGCACGCAAAGGCTGAGGCAGGTGGTAAAACTCCGCCGCCGTTGATGCACAGGGAAGGAGCGCTTCGCTGCCGGCTGGAGTCGGAGAGATCAGTGAGAGTTCCTGCTGTTCTTGCTGGAGTGTAATTTGAAGAAACGCATAAGAAGGTAGGAAGGGTGAGGTACTGAGGTTCAGGGTAAAATTTGCATCAAAACATTCCCATGCGCTTGATTAGTTCGTTGACAAATCAAGGTGAGCGTGGGGATGAAAATTTTCAAAATTGCATCATAAAGATAACCTCTCATGCTGCATTTAAGCTCTCTAAAATGGGCTTTCAAAAATAAGTTAGCTCCTGTAAAGTACGGTGAAACTGTGAAAGAAATTGTTAGCATTTGCTTAACCAAATCTTGTGTTTATAATGCTAGCCAAATAATTTGCATCCGCATGCTGTTCATAGATGAAGCACGGCCAAGCAAAGATGCTTGTGTTAAAGTCCGATTCACAAGCCAAGTCGGTCATGTATAAATTAAGGAAAATGTGTTGATTAGCACCATGCATGCATGCGCGCGCGTTGAAATTAATTTATGCATGGTCCATACTGTTGTGCATAAAAAGAAAACACATGTGCACACATTACGCTAATCACCCTGCTTAATACTGTTTGGACGTATATGCCCAAATAAAAGCATAGCATTCATCCTCATGCGCTTGAATGGTCCGTTGACGAATCAAGGAAGTATGAAGATGAAATACATATAAAAATGAAACATCCATCCTCATGCGCTTGATTGGTCCGTTGACGATAAAATCCATATAAAAATGCATACATAGCATGCATAGGAAAATCATTGCTCCTAAGCTTGATGTGCCTCTTTTGGTTTATATCAAGGGCATTGGGAGGATTAAATGCATAAGCAAATCATTATCAAAGGCCATGGAAAGGGTAAATCCCTATAAAAGCCTTGTCAAAAATCATGATGCATACACTTGCTCTTCAAAATAAAGTTGCATATGAAAAACATCCTCATGCGCTTGATTGGTTGACGAATCAAGGGAGTGTGAGGGTAAAATACCCATAAAAATGCATTCGACAATGCATCTCTTGTGCGCTCGACTAATCTGTTGATGAATCGAGGGGGTATGAGGGCCAAATGCATCAAAAGCATAGTCTTCATCTTCATGCGTTTGATTGGCCCGTTGACAAATCAAGGGGATGTGAGGATAAAATTCATACATAACATCCATCCCTTTGTGCACTTGATTGATCCGTTGATGAATCAAGGGAGTACAAAGGCTAAATTTCTCAAATGCATACTCATATAGTAGTACATTAATTCGCTCATGACTAATATATGTGGGCACAAAAAAAATTGTACGGTCTAAAGTCTGATTCATGATTGATAAAAGTTTGCAGTGCTCGTGCACGCTTGCGCATGGTTATATATAGTGGAATATGTGTTGATTAGGAGACCATACATCTCACTATCTGTATTACATACGATGCTAATCACTAGCAAGGTAGCACTCGGCATGCTACGTACGTCCCCATGGCTAATTGCCATGGCTAAAAAGTTTGTCCCATATAAATTTGGACGCATGCGCATGGTTATAGTGGAATAATGGAATATGTGGTTGTAATGGTTAGCTCGTGCACGCATGCGCATGGTT
Source organism: Raddia distichophylla (assembly GCA_005191435.1). Classification (NCBI taxonomy): domain Eukaryota; kingdom Viridiplantae; phylum Streptophyta; class Magnoliopsida; order Poales; family Poaceae; genus Raddia; species Raddia distichophylla. The sequence goes on along the minus strand of SPJY01036992.1, from coordinate 1,488,527 downwards.
ATAGTGGAATATGTGTTGATTAGGAGACCACATCTCACTATCTGTAATACACACGATGCTAATCACTAGCAACAAGCAAGGTAGCACTCAGCATATATGCTACGTCCCCATGGCTAAAAAGTTTGTCCCATATAAATTTGGACGCATGATACATTTTGGCCATGGCAATCCGGCCAAATCTCAAGCAAAATTACCCCGTGTACTTGGTTAGTCCATTGATGAATCAAGGTGAATATGAGAGGCTTATCGAAATTGGTCATCATGTATTCATCGTATGAATGTTCTCTAAAATGAACCTGCATAAAAAAAACATTTTCGGTCATATATAAAATGAGCGACCTTTGCACCTAGTATAGGAAAATCAATAATATGCTAGATGCATAGTATCATACTGTAGCCATACCACTACCACATGTAAATCAAAGGCGACATCATATGCATGCTCTCGTTACAAAATAAATGCAAAGATAAAATTGGATGTTCGCAAATAAGCATCCATAAATTGCTAGCCGACCATATTGCGTTACTAAAATAAAACAAAATGAAACAAATATATACTAGCCACTCTACGTTGCACTAGTCAAATAAAATCAAACAAATGTCTACTAGCCATCCAAGCAACGGTAGTAGAACAAAACCAAATTACAAAAGCCTCCGACGGAGCACTCATCATCGACGCCCCGAAGACACAAAGATTATTTTCTTTTTGTCTTTTGTAATTTTCTTTTTGTTACAATTTGATGTAATATTCATGTTGGAATTCTTAGTCAGGGGTATTCTCCGTGTGAGATGTAATTAACAGAATTTATATAAAAATGTATGAATTCTAGAAGTTTGGTACTCGCATCTCTTGAATTTCTATAATCACTTTAAAATAATAAATTTGTATCTAATGATGTGGAGTTGGGATAAATCATATTAAATTCAAAAACCGCTTTAAAATAAAAAGCAAGCGCGTTTTCCCCGTCATTCAGGGGAATATGATTTTTTTGCAGGTACAAATTGGTTTTTAAAAAAAATCCTAGAATTTTTTTTGCTGGTACAATATCTATGTCAGCGGCCAACAACAAGGCCGACAAAAAATATTATACCACGCTGCGGGCAGAAGACGACGCAAAAGATCTGTGTCGGCGGCGTATGAACAAACCGCCGGCGACCATCACGATTGTCTCGGCGGCCTCGACTACGCCGCCGACATAAAGTTGCCAGAACGACCACCTGACAGGGTCTGTGTCGGCGGCTCTACAAAGGCCGCCGACAGAAAGTTGCCACGTGGCACCTAATGGTCTACCTGCGGGACACACACGACAGAGCGCCTTCCACGGAAACGTGCCGTCAGGTTGTCTTACTATCTGCGGCTAGTATTGACAGCTGACATTGTTGGGCTGCAGGTGGCCTGCCCTCAACTACTCAAATGTCGTCGGGTTTGTGTATAGCCGACGACAGAGAACGTATGTGTCGTCGACGTTATGTCGACGGACTTGTGTCGGCGGCGGGCCGACGACATGACGTTGTGTCGGTGGTTTTAGTGGCTGTGTTGACGGCTTTAGCCACCGACACATAGTGCGATTCCTGTAGTGATTAGAGAGGTGGTGTTGTGGTGGGTTTAGGTTACGATCTGTGGCAAAACATTAAGGAGAAGCGAGGGCAAGGCGTTGAGCAAAGGAGGGCATAGCATGACAACGGTTGGCGATTGCCGATTGAGAAGCTGACAAAGATCAGAGGAGAGCGTGGCACGACGACAAAAGAACAACGAGGAGAAGGAAGGGCATAGGTGCGTAATGCAATGGTGGTAGAAGAGCCAGTGATAACGTTAGAGCTACCAACGTGATGCAGCCAATGACAGTGGTAGAGCTACCAACGTGATGCATCATGGGATTGGGGGAGGCAAGGGAGGGAGGGAGGTGACTGAGCTAGCCAGAGAGGAAGGAAGGATGTGGGTAGGTGGGTGTTGCCTAAACGCTTCATTTTGTCGCAGCGGCAATGGCGGCGACGTCTTCCCGCAACCCCTAGAGAAGTCTCGTCCCCCAAATCAATTCACGGGCAAGTAATCTGCCTCCTACGTTATTTTACCCGGACAAATAGGGATAGGACACCGGTATTAGTATTAGTAGATGGTTAATCAATTTCGATCGATTAATGGGCCAGACTGCCAGCTACTAGGGATTAATAATCACCAAGTAAAACCGATTTTTAGAACATTGGTCGTTACATATAAAAAAAGAAAAGAAAAAAAGAGCGCCTACACATATGCGTGGAGCATTTGTAGCGTGCCTAGGATCAGCTTTGTAATTTTTCCTGCTCCTTTTTGCATTGCTAGCTCTCCGAAGCACCAAATAGCTCAGGATACCAAAAGTTTAGCTAGCGTCTAGCGTACCACTGCGGCAACCAGACATTATTTTTGACGAAGTATGACCACATGCATATATATTGTCAATGTTGACCCTACATAGCTAGAAGTCTCGATAAATAATATGTCCGATCATAAAAAGAAGTCGCCATTGATTTTTAGACACGCCTTGACCATTCTTCTTATTCAAAAATTTAGTCAAAATATGTAAAAATATAAGTAATACTTAAAATACATTTAATAATAAACCAAATCATAACAAAATAAATAATATTTATATAACATTTTTGAATAAGACGAATGATCAAAGGCGTGTTCAAAAGTCAACGGCGATTTTTTTTTATGACCGAAGGGAGTAAATAATAAATTACACACTTTATCATAATGCACATGTAACAATAAAAAATTCCTACTCTGGAAGCATCAGGAAGCCAATGTATCAAACCAATTAATTAGCATGCACACTAGCAAAATTCAATCTTAAGCAAAGCTGTTCACTTTTTTCAGATAATGGAATAAAGCTGCTCATAGATTAATCACGAAAGTAAAGATAAAGACACCAACAGCCTTCCTACATACTGTAGCTGTTCCAAATTAGAATCCTTATTTCGCTGAATAATGCAAAGACACAGAGAGTGAACGTATACGGAAAAACTCAGCATATAGCTAAATGAGCACATGCACAGATTGGACTTGACAATGACATGCATATGGAAGGATTACCAATTAAGTATAACATGGGACAAGATTCTCGGCTGATAAAGAGCTGATGACGCATCAACAACAGTACGTACATGCACTTGAAAGAACAAAGAGATAGGGCTACTATGAGAACTGGTTTTCTTCTATCGATACTTCTTCTAAACATGAGATTAAGAGCTACAGTAAGAACTGCTATTCTTCTTTTGAACATGATATTAGTTCCTCCTTTTTGTTCTTTTGCACAGTTATAATTAGCAACACTTGAATCAAATAAAAAGGAAACTGATCGAAAGCCAAGCTTAAGGGCTAGCTAGGATTAGAGTCATTCATCCAGCCAGGGATGAATTTAAGATTTAATTGTAAGCGATTAAAATTGTGTGCCTCTAGCTATTGCGCGCATAAATGTACAATTAAGAAAATAATAATATGTTTTACTCTTTTAATTGCGTTGCACTTGCACCCATGCATACAATACACACACTACATTTGCCACTACGAAGGGGTATTTAAACCAAAAAACGTGACAGTACATCTTGTTCAATGGCGACTTATATCAATATACAACCACTCCTCCTAAGCACTAAATGCCCCCAATACCATCAGATTTTTAAAAACCTCTGGCGTGCGAGAAGGCCGGTATGAAATCATAACAATATATTAATTAATTCAAACGTATGTGATTTTCAAAACAACGTGCCAACAAAAAACGCAAATTATATCAAAATACCTATGTGCCAAGTGATATTAGGTGTAGTTCATGCCCTAAAACCTTGGGTGGGCCAATCGACCCTATAGGCGGAGGCGAGGGAGATTTGCAGGAGAGTGAAAGGGTCTATGTCGGCGGCCTCTGTAATGCCGCCCACATAGGGGGAGTAATCTCGACGGCATCCAGAGACCGCCGACATAGGTTTTAGTAAGGGAATAAAAAAATTCAGTCCCCAACCATGGTGATTAAATCTATCCTCCCACTTGGTTAACAGCGCGCGGCGAGGCGCGGGCTCCCTGCGGCGCGGGTTCGAGCCCCGTCTCGCCCCTGTTATTTTTTATTTCTCTATCTCGGCGGCAAATATAGGGCCGCCGACATAGATTACCTCTCCAGCCCCTTCCCATGGACTGTGGGCCCACATGGCATAGACGAGCCTCCTCTGCCATGTGGGACCACCTTGGGATGTCGCCGTTAAGGCCGTCAAGCTGGCGTTACCAGGGAGGGGTTATGTCGACTGTACCAATTTTGCCGCCAACATAGATGAAGTGGCGGGAGTGGAAATTTTCAAATTTTCCTGGCAATGTGGGCGGCGGTGGTGATGCCGCCGAGATAGACTAAGGGGGGAAACGTCGCGTGTCCTCGCGGGCGGGCTTGTAATATCTATGTCGGCGGCTATTTGGGCCGCCGACATTACGTTTTTGTCCGTCCACATAAACTGCGATTCCTGTAGTGAAAAATTCTGAAAAAATTATAGAAACTAACTAGTATCGGAAACTATGCGGCTACTGAAATCGTTTGCATAAAACAACTGTCAAGTAGGATGGCGCTCGAATATCCGTGCCCACGGTACCCAATGTGATCTTGGGTCTAGACTCTGGGACATAATTGAACTTGTGGGGATGTTGCTTTGGATCCGGATTCAAGTCTAAGTCTCAATCTATATTCATAGGTATCTAATATGTTTAAAGAAAAAAGAATAATATTTATTCTAATTTCGTCCAAACTGGCACCTTTCCTTTCAAGCTCATCTATTCCTCTTTACTGCTAACACTAAACTCCCTCCCCTCTCATCTCTAGTTGTTGGGCCCTGTTAGCTACCTTGAATCCTCCCTCTTCCTCTCTTGTCTCCACAATGGTACATCTCCTCTCCCACCCTCTCTCTCTCTGATGAGGTGCTCCCCCATTTTGTCATCCATATCGGCGTACCGTCCGATCAGATGCTTCCCTCCTCGGTGCGGCGCTCCCTTGTCTCGCTGCCTAAACCTTCGCCTCGACATCCCCAACGTGTTGCTCTCCTCCTCAGCACAAAACCCCACCGTGTTGGCATCCTTTTCCTTGGTGCTGTTCTTACTTGAGCTCGATGCTCGGCCTTCATGCCGGCATCCCTCTCCAGTGATGCACTCCCCTAGCTCAACCTCCTATTTGGAACCATAGCTCCTTGGCGATCCCCCGATGTTTCCACTCCTCCCTACTGCTCGCTACCTCCTTTCATTGGCCATGATGGTTGTTAGGTTTGGTCACACATCAGATATTGGCAATGGGAGATCATAACTTAAAGGTGTAGACGTCCCCACCCATCATACTAGTATTTTGGGTTGAGCTCGGACATGACCTTTGATCTGTCTCTAGTTGGGCCAATGGATGTAGGACACTAGGCCTCAAGACTAGGTGTTGGTCCTAGGGGGAGTCAGATCACTGCTCGGCCATAAGATGGCTGGATCACAGTGAGCTCTAACAAGTGGCATTAGAGCTAAGCTCTGTGATCCAGAACATCTCCTAGAGATCATATAGTTGTTAGATGGGTTCCAATGTGTAATGAGGAAGATGTGTCATACATCGAATATTTCTGATGGGGGAGCATAATATAAAAGATGGAGGCGTTGCTCACACATCAGGCTAGTCTTTTATGCTGAGTTGGGCCAGAACCTTGATTGTGGATCTAGTTGGGCCAATGAATGTAGTAGACCTGGACTTGAGACTAGGTGTTGGCCTCGGGGGAGCCGAATCGTTGTTGGCCATGAAATGGCAAGATCACAGCAGGCTCTAACAGGTGGTATCAGAGTAGCGAATTTCAGATGCAGAGAGCATTTTGCAAGTGGAGTCTTGAAGCCAAGGTTTGCAAGGTTAGCAGCTTGCGTTCCTGAAGACGGTGGGTTTGAAGCGAAATCATATTCGTTGGGTGGCTCAGCGTGAGCTACAGAGCAGGCAACCTTAGCGGCACAGGCACAGAGGAGGTCACGGCCGGCATGTGGTCGTGAGAAGGTGTGGGGACCCAATTTCCAATATTAAATATTAGAAATTGTTTCTCCAAAATAATAAGAAGCTTACATAATTATTTGCACAACCACACTTTATTTCTTTTTAAGGTATTTTACAGAGAGGGTTACAATTAGTGCTGGGGAAACGGGCCGTGCCAAACGGGCCAGCCCAGGCACGGCCCGAAAAGACAGGCCCGTGGCCCGACACGGCCCGAAAAGACAGGCCCGTGGCCCGGCACGGCACGAAGATTTGATGGGCCGGGCCAGCACAGCCCTAAATGGCGTGCTGGGCCGGGCCTGGAAACAAGGCACGATGTGCCGCCCAGCCCGTCCCAACTGTACTAGCCGTGCTTGGGCCGGCCCGGCCCGAAAAAGGCCCGAGTCAGTATTTTATATTTTTTATGGTCTTATATTGCTCGGATGAATTTCTATTCAATATGAAAGTTGTAGATAATTTCTAGACGCATCTTTTTTATGTAGACAAGTTTTTCATCTGAGCAACTTATGATTTCATAAAAATAATTTTTGTCGTTGCCCGCTTTAGGGCCGACAGGACTATCCTCGGTAATTCGCCATTTGCAAGGTCTTATGTTGCTCAAATGAATTTTTGTTGAACACAAAAGTTGTAGATAATTTCGAGATGCATCGTTTTTGTATGAAAAACTTTTTTATTTGAGCAACGTATGAATTTCTAAAAAAATAATTTTTCCTGCTGTTTTTGTTTCTCGTGCTGTGCTCGGGCCGGCCCGGCCCGAAGCCGGCCCGGCCCGAAGCCGGCCCGCCATGCTTTTGGGCCATGCCGGGCCTAGATTTTGGCACTCCGTCCCGGCCCAGCATGGCCCGAAGAGCTGGCCGGGCCGTGCCGGCCCGTTTTGCATCGGCCCGGCACGGCCCAACTCCCACCACTAGTTACAATACAAAAGTGGTATAATATACAATTCTAACTCCTAGTTTAGAGTGTAAGGAAGACTTAGATGTCCTTGCCGAAAAGATCCATTTCTTCTTCTGTCATTTCAAAATCTGCAACGGAAAAAGGATATGTTCGTTTAAGTGAACAGTTTCCGATTATACAGTAAGTATAAACTTGCTGGTCTGTTCATTTAAAATGAATAATTCCCAATTATAGGTAAGTATAAACTTGCAGGTTTCAATAGGAATTAAATAGTAACTATATGAAGGGATTGACAAATAATAGTATTGGCTTTATTCAAGGTGTTCTATACAATTCTTTATAAATTCCAAATTCTATATTATTTTACCAGAATTTCTCTTTTTATAAAAGATTTTAAAACATGGCGTGCGCCAGGCGTCGGACGTCCGACGCCTGGCGCTCGCGCCGGACCAAGCAGCGCCATTGGATCAACGACACTGCGCCGATCGTACGCACGGCAGCGCACCCGCGTCCTTCATTTTCCAGCGACTAGCTAGCAACACTCTGTTTGATTAAACTTTCAATTAAACTTCTGATTTTTGTACAAAATTCAAACAGTGTTCAAAATGCATGGAATAAATTTCATAATTCTTCTAAAATCGAGAGCAACCCATTTTAAATACTTTTTAATTTTTTTGATTTTTCACTTTTTCAATTTTTTTGATGTGAAACTAGGAGAAGGCACTTATGAAACTTACACCTATACTAGCGAAACTTGGCCGTGTGCTGATGAAACTTGGTCATGTGCTGATGAAATCTGATGAAACTTGGATGAAACTTCGATGTAACCTGATGAAACTTGGATGAAACCTGTTGAAACTTGAATTGACCTGATGAAACTTGAAGAAACTTGGATGAAACCTATTGAAACTTGATGAAACTTGCATTAAACCTGATAAAACTTGACAGTTCGGCAAGTTTAACGAATATGAAATCCAAGTTTCAGTAGGCGAAAACCCAAGTTTCACCAGGTGAGTTTGAAGAGTTATATGGCAACATATATCTTGTTTTGTTCGTAAAAATACGAGGAACACATTGGCACAAACGGTTTTTGGATTGGAGCACCCAGTCAAAATTTATGGTCGCCGAAAAAAGCCATGGGCCCCACCTACATGCCGGCTGCACAGTGTAACCCCCGCCGTTCGCGCGCAAGGCGCGGGAGTCCGGAGGCGCCGGACTCCCGGCCACAAGCCTTTCCCTTAAAACATACCTATCCAACTTTACCCATACAACAACTTTGTATATGGTTGGATGTTTAAAGTGTCATTTTTATTCAATAAGACCCAAGGTTTTGCAATATCTCGCACACTGCGCATATATCGAGAAAATAACCTCAACAATGCTAAGCTCCAGACAATCACTACGATAACCTTGCTAGTGACTTACTTGCATAAAGCATTGCAGAAAATCGCGCAAGCATTATGAAAATACTAAAAACAATGCCTCGCTTTTCAAGTCATTACAGTACCTTGCTAATGACTTGAGCCTATATATTTTCATTTTCTTCACGTTTCACTTCCATATCAATAAAACTATTTTATTATATGGACAATGATTTCTATCCTACCTTTTTAAATATATAAATATTATTAATTTTTTTATGCTAGGTACTATACAGGATAATTAATTTGGGAGGGCCTTTGGTAGTGGGGTTTTTCGAATAACTATTCTATATAAATGAAGAATTATATAGGTTAAATATATGGGGGATTTGCATAAGTAAATAACTAAAAAGTAATGCAATAATTAAATAAATAATTGACAATTGGAATTTCAAAGTGCATCAAGGATAGGGAAACCTGCCTTCTTCGGGGATCGACTCGGATTCTAACAAGTTTTCCAGATAGTCTTCTTCAGGAAATTAAGAAGTATTTAATTCAGCATATAACAAATATAAAAGAAAAATACATTTAAAAAATATGTTATTTAAAGATTTTAAAATGAATGCATAAAATATGAGTGCATAAAATATGAATGCAGGGGATATGGTTTGGCTGAGAGGGTGATGGTTTGTATGATTTTGGAAGATGGAAGGATTTGTTTTTATTTGGACAGCATTTTGGGAGTCCTCCGGGTAGCAACATTTATGCATGTGTACGTGGAATAAATTTGGTGTGGATCAACAAATTTCCAGAGGTTGGGGTCGACGACAACCACGCTGCCGGAGTTCCGAGATGGAAATTGTTGAGAGTATAAGGCAAAATTATTGGAAAAATATTTTTAATAAAGTATTTGTGCTAATAATATTTTTTAGGATTTTAAAATTTTTTAGAAATCATTTTTATGAATTTTAAAGGTTAAAGATGAGGAAATGATTTTATTTAAGCTTATTTAATTGATTAAAAAGGCTTTAACATTTTTATTAAATTATTTAGTATTTGTAAGATTTTATGAAATTTTTGCATAATTTTTTGAATAAATTTTGATATTTAAGAAAAATTGAGCAGCATTACTAGGTAATTTTTAAAAGAAAAAAGAAAGAAAAAGGGTGGGTTTCTGCTGGGCCTTGGCCCATGGGAGAAACTGGGAGGGAGCTCTGGCTGACAGATGGGCCCATGTGGCAGTGAGAAGGTGAGAGGGATCGGAGAGGAGCTTACTGGGGGAAGGCGGCTCCGGTGAGCAGTGACCGGAGACGGCGAGGTGATGGCGGGAGATGATGCCTACAAGGATGGTGAACTTGATGGAGGCGGTGGTGGTGCTTGGTAGCGAGGGAGGCGACCGGGAGGCAAGGTTAGTCGGCGGTGCTTGAAGATGGCGGCGAATGAGGGAGCTCTGGTGATCGCCGGTGGGAGGTGGTGGTGGGGGAGGAGTGGCTTGACTATGCTAAGCACCGAGGACAGCCTATTTATAGGTGGAGATGGGCGGTGGAGGCCAAAGGCGGAGGCCGTGGTTTTACTTGAACTACGGTGAGCAAATCCGGCGGAGTGGCGGCGTTCGGGGGGCGCCAAGGAGAGGGAAAATGTGGGCGGCTACGTGGCGAAGCCGTGTATGCTAGAGCTAGGGTCTAAAAGGCTCGAGAACGGCCGCGAGGAGCGATTCCGGCGAGGGGTGCGGCGCAACCGAAAAAGGGTGAAACAATGTGCGCCGTTGGATTAGATTTGAAAATCTATGGGCGTCGTTGGATCATCGGGACGAAAGGGTACGGTGGGCACTTCTGAAGCATCGGATTTGGGAGAATAAATCCTAGCCGTTGGTTACAACTTAAGGGATTTGGTGGGCTGGAGCCTGGTGAAGTCGAAAGTGCATTCCGGAGAAGGAAAGCGTAAACCAGAGGATTTCCGGATTAGGAAAGGTTCAAAGGAGATTTCAGAAATTTCTTTAAGCTTTAGAAATTTGTAGAAAATTGATATGGAGTGAGAAAATATGAAATAATTTCTAAAAATCTAGAAAATGAGAAGATTTTTAATATGTGAAAATAATTTATATTTTATGGGATTTATTTTCCTTTAAAATATAAAATAGCATTTCTTTAATGGTAAAATTAAGCAATGGTATAGGAAAATAATAATTATTTGGGAGATGGCTTTAGGGATATGATTTTATGATTTTGCGAAAAAATTCATGTCAAAATTAGGAAATTTGTGGTATGTTACAGAAGAACAACCGACACGCTATGTTGTTGGGGAGAATCATCCAATCATTGCCCCGCAGATATAGGCTAAGAGTTGAACTGTATTAATTACCAAACTCTGCCTCTAATGTCATTCAGATCTAGTATCGACGTCTTGTTATTTCTAACAGTGGTGACGGGCCACGATGACATCCTCCCTATCGTGGTGGTGGGCCACAACATCGCCTTTGATCCCCATGGCAACAGAGTACAGACTCATTGGGTCTTGGGTGCCCGTCGAGTTCAGGTCTAGACATGAGTCTGGGTTTGAACCATGAAAGTTTTTGGGTACGAGTTTAGATCTGGATAGAATATTTGAATCTTGGGTCCAAGAGGTGTTGGACTTGGAGGTATGACCCCAATTTTTCCCTACGGCCAACTGACCAAGTAGCCTAACTCTACGAAAATACATTAATTTGGTTAAAATAGTTTATCGACGTTGATGGTCAGTAGCACTACAAGTCTACAACTGCTTTTTGACATCATCTTTTTGCGTGCATGTTGATGTGGCATTAAACTTCGTATTCACGGGTTACCAGACGTACTTTGAAAACATAAACTCCAAGCTACTCTAGGAATATGATTTACAAGTACTATGGCGCTCAAGCTAAAAAATGCAAGGAGGAAAATAGAAATATTATGAGTTCTGTCACCGCCTCATTGGGCATGTCGCAAGTTTTATATACAAGGTTCAAGAAAATCGGCAGTCAGTCGGCGTGGTAACGAATTAGATTACTCAGGATTAATAAAAAATTAATTAATAGACATTAATCAACATATTTGAATGATAGATATCTCTTGTAAATCGATTTGATGTCGCTTGTAAATCAATTTAATGTAAATTCTTTTTTTATAAATCACATATTGGTTATTGCTTAGGGTACGAACATAAACACAGGCTTAATTAGAGAGTTGGTGTTGTGGTGGGCTTAGGTTACGATCTGTGGCAAAACATTAAGGAGAAGCGAGGGCAAGGCGTAGAGCAAAGGAGGGCATAGCATGACAACGGTTGGCGATTGAGAAGCTGACAGAGATCAGAGAAGAGCGTGGCACGACGACAACAGAACAATGAGGAGAAGGAAGGGCATAGATGCATAATGCAATGGTGGTAGAGGAGCCAATATGACAACGTTTAGGTTGGTGTTACCTAAACGCTTCATTTTGTCGCAGCGGCAATGGCGGCGACGTCTTCCCGCAACCCCTAGAGAAGTCTCGTCCCCCAAATCAATTCACGGGCAAGTAATCTGCCTCCTACGTTATTTTACCCGGACAAATAGGGATAGGACATCGGTGTTAGTATTAGTCGATGGTTAATCAATTCGATCGATGATTAATGGGCAGATGCATCCCCTAATCGCATCGGACTGCCAGCTACTAGGGATTAATCACCAAATAAAACCGATTTTTAGAACATTGGTCACTACATATAAAAAAAGAAAAGAAGAAAAGAGCGCCTACACATATGCGTGGAGAATTTGTAGCGTGCCACTGCGGCAACCAGACATTATTTTTGACGAAGTATGACCACATGCATATATATTGTCAATGCTGACCCTAGATATATGGCTAGTCTTGGTAAATAAATAATAAATTACACACTTTATCATAATGCACATGTAACAATAAAAAATTCCTACTCTGGAAGCATCAGGAAGCCAATGTATCAAACCAATTAATTAGCATGCACACTAGCAAAATTCAATCTTAAGCAAAGCTGTTCACTTTTTTCAGATAATGGAATAAAGCTGCTCATAGATTAATCACGAAAGTAAAGATAAAGACACCAACAGCCTTCCTACATACTGTAGCTGTTCCAAATTAGAATCCTTATTTCGCTGAATAATGCAAAGACACAGAGAGTGAACGTATACGGAAAAACTCAGCATATAGCTAAATGAGCACATGCACAGATTGGACTTGACAATGACATGCATATGGAAGGATTACCAATTAAGTATAACATGGGACAAGATTCTCGGCTGATAAAGAGCTGATGACGCATCAACAACAGTACGTACATGCACTTGAAAGAACAAAGAGATAGGGCTACTATGAGAACTGGTTTTCTTCTATCGATACTTCTTCTAAACATGAGATTAAGAGCTACAGTAAGAACTGCTATTCTTCTTTTGAACATGATATTAGTTCCTCCTTTTTGTTCTTTTGCACAGTTATAATTAGCAACACTTGAATCAAATAAAAAGGAAACTGATCGAAAGCCAAGCTTAAGGGCTAGCTAGGATTAGAGTCATTCATCCAGCCAGGGATGAATTTAAGATTTAATTGTAAGCGATTAAAATTGTGTGCCTCTAGCTATTGCGCGCATAAATGTACAATTAAGAAAATAATAATATGTTTTACTCTTTTAATTGCGTTGCACTTGCACCCATGCATACAATACACACACGAGCATTCGATCTTTCTTTCACTCACGCGCCGCTACTACTCCTGTGCTCACCGTGAGGCCACGTGCTAGGCGAAGAAGAAGATGTAGTGGCAGGCGTCGCTGTCTCGGCCGGCAGCTGTGACGACTTCGGCGAGCCCCGGACGAGCTGCTGCGACGAGAAGTCCAGTATGTGCACAGACGGCGGCGGCGCGACGCCGCCGTCGTCATGATGATCCCCGCCCCGCAGCAGCCGCGCGTACTGCATCAGGTCTGGGGGGAACGGCACGGTCACGGTGGCCGGCGGCGGCGCCGCCTCGTGCGGAGGGCGTGGGACGCCGGCGGCGAGGAGGAAGCCCTGACCGGTGCGGCCGCGGACGCGCTCGGGGAAGTTGAGCTTGGCCTTGGCGCCCTTGAAGCGGAGCGCGGCCTCGTCGTAGGCGGCGGCGGCGGCCTCGGCGGTGTCGAAGGTGCCGAGCCACACGCGCGCGGCTTTCATGGGGTCCCGGATCTCCGCCGCCCACTTGCCCCACGGCCGCCGCCGCACGCCACGGTAGTGCTGCTGCTGCTGCTGCCTCGGCGACCCACCTGCATGTATGTCCGCGTCCGTACGTTCCATCGTCACATGCGTGTATTGTATATGATGCTAGCTAGTTTCATTTGTTGAGACTTGAGATCAACCCCCAAAATATTGAAATTTCAAATATCGAAAGACATGAACAGAAAAATATGAAACCGGCGGCTACGACGCACACGATTTGCCTCGATCAATAGCTCTGGTTGATTCATTGATCATGAACCGTTACTGCGTATATAACATGGGAGGGGCACGCTCGTACAGTCGTACCTTGCGCCTCTACGGCCTGGACGGCGGCCGGCCCTGCTTCCCCTTCGGCCGCCAGCCGACCATGCTCAGTCGACGACGGTGTTTGCGCCGCCACCACGGCGCCCAGGAGGGGACGATGGTGATGGTGAGATGACAAAGAGGAGGAAGAGGAGCTCATGACGTAGGCCATGGTGGCCGCGGCGTCCTGCTGCTCGGCCTGCGCGTAGTACGCCGGCCAGAAGTGCTCACGATCCCCGGCAGCATGGCCACCCGCTCCGAGCTCTAGCCGCCCGACGGCGCCACCCGTAGACGCCGAGCTGCCGCCGGCGGCTATACCTTTCTCCACCTGCGCCGCCGCCGGCGACCGGTCTTCCTCCGGCCGAGGCCGGCGCTCGGCCTCCTGATGGTCATCAGGCAGCGGCCGCTTCCCGTGCGTCCGGCGATGCTCCACCTTCGACCGTTAGCTGCTGCGTTCGCCAAAGCTTCACCTTTGATCTTGATCTTGGCCAGGCTTGCTTTCTTGTTTGCTTGCATGAACTAGCTTAGGTAGCAGTGAGCTGATCTGGTCTGTGGATCGTGAGGCCGTGAGGGTATCAGGGGATCTCGATCGACTTGCTTCGGTAGAGAAGCAACTGTGAGCTGAAAAAGTCTTTTTGGAAAGTAATAGCGCATTATTCGCTCAGTCTCATCAGTTTGGACTTTTGAAAAACTAGCTGATGCATACAATTTAATATTGGGGACTGTCTATTGCACAGTCGCCTGTTTTTTTAATACCTATCAATCGATTTTCTGGACCGTTGGATCACAATCCAACGGCCCAGATGAGCCCCGCGCCCCCACTCTCTCTCTCTCTTACTTCCCTATTTCCCCTCCCCTCCACTGCCCCTGACCCCGACGCCTGCCCATGCTCCGTGCTCCTCCTTCACCCCCGGCCACCGCCGCCCCAACCGCCTTCCCCCCGTCCCCAGCTCCAGCAGCGCCGCCGCCCTCACTCCATCCCCCACCAACCACCGGGCCGCCGCCTCCCCCGGCCATCCCTCTAAGCCCGGCGGCGCCCCGAACCCGAACCCCACCTAAACCCTAACCCATCCATGGCGGCGTGGCGGCGGGAGAGGAGGAGGTCGCCGGAGGGGAGGAAGACGGTGGGCGGTGCTCGGGTAAGTGAGAAATCGACTGAAATCCCCCCAGATTTCAGTCGACTGATGATTAGCAATTCCCTTTAATATTATATCATAGCTCAAGGTCATGACTTTAAATCCTGACAAATGCAATTAAATAAGTCGCTCATTCCTATTCTACATGTGCCTTCACATGAGCTGGGTTTAAAAATCCACGGTTAACCACGGCTAACCGCACCTCCACAAGGGTCCGATATGGCAAACTGGTGTTTTATGGTTCAGGGGTTTAGCCAAAATTTGTTCAAATAAATTTTGAAGGAAAAATATACATAAAATTTGTAAAA
This sequence comes from Raddia distichophylla, assembly GCA_005191435.1. NCBI lineage: Eukaryota > Viridiplantae > Streptophyta > Magnoliopsida > Poales > Poaceae > Raddia > Raddia distichophylla. Next base: position 1,473,299 of record SPJY01036992.1, on the reverse strand, counting down.
ATACTATTAATCATTCTAAGCATTTTCGCTTAAACAAAATTAAAAAATTCAAATTTCTAAAGCATATTTTAAAGGATTTCATTAATTTTCACCAATTTTGAACTTTTTTCAAAAACTACGGTTAACCGTGGAAAACCAAAAAATGCGGCTAACCACGAACAAAACCGATAAGGTGTAGTTTTGAATTTGGAGCAAAAAACCAGACCAAAACCATGGTTAACCGGCTCCATGCCATTGCCCGCTCGAAGGCCTCCCGCGGTTTTGTGAACCTAGCACATGAGGGTGAGCATTGAAAAGTATAAATGTGTTGCCCATTCTTTTCTATAAGATTAGGTTTTTGGGTGAACTAGTTGGCATATGCAACTTAATATGGTATGAGAACTCGAGGTCTCAAGTTCGAATCCAGGCCCGCAATAAATAAATCGTTCACTCCTATTTTAGGTTTGAGGCCTATGGGAGGCTCCACGTTAAGAAGAGTAACTGTTGGAAAATATAAATGAATTGTTCACCTTTATCATCGGATTAGACTTTTGAATGAACTAATTTTGATGCATGTAGTTTAATATTTAAGCTTTCCCTTATCATCTTCCTTATTTCATTATACGCACATGTTGGTTCCTCTTGCTTATTGCTAGATATATACTTTTCGGACTTTATTTAACCAAACTGTTGCGTACCCACCTAGACGTGGAAGGACATGTGTCATGTATACCATGACTATTTAGTGAACAAGGCACGCGCGCCCCTATGGTGCGCCGAGGCCGGGCAAAAAAGGTGGAATAAACGCGGCACATGTGGGATTCAAACCGCGGCCTTACAGGCGAGAAGCTGGCTCAGCTAGCCAACCGACCAAAGCGTCCACCTTGCTGAGAGCTGTGCGTCAAAAATTCTTTTATATGTAATTAAAGAATTAATGAATGGTCGGATCTAGCTGGTGGCCGCGATCGGACGACCACGAATAAACGGGGCGACGTGGCACACTGGTGATACGAAAGCGAAACGTGGCATCAAAGGGCAACCTAAACCCCCTCTTGTATATTTATAGACATACTAGGAGGGATAGGAAGCAAATGCACACGATTCACCTTTAATGGTGTAAATTTTCCGTTAACGCGCACACAGTTCATCTTTAATGGGCCAAATTATAGTTATAGATCGTTTTGATGCAACTACGGTTTTATTTTTGTGAACCTTCTGCTTTTAAAAATATTTTAGGACATAGAGAAAACAAAATAGAAAATGAAAATAGTATGCTATAAATAGGATGAACAAACTATTTGTAAACTTGGATTTAAAAAAATTAGTATGGATGTTTTTTGCAAAGACATATTTCCATTTTTGCAAACTTTTAATTTTTCAATTTTTTGGCCTAAGAAAATATTTTAAAGGGGAAATTAAAATGTATCGGGCAAGGTAGGGCGCTGCTATGCGGGTGGGCCCGCACCTGTGGGAGGAAAATAGCGCCAGCGGGAGGGGGGAAAGAGAAGGTGGGGATCAAATTCGGGATCTCAAACATTAGCATTAGCTCGGCTAGCCAGCTCTTTGGCCAACCTGGTTGATAAGACTGAAATATTTTATATGTTATAAGTTTGATGAACGGTCGGATCTTGTGTCATATGTCTATTTAGGCGGCAACGAAGTGATTGTAAGCGTCAATTATAAAAACTATATATATGAATAAACATTAAAATAAATTTCGTTAATATTTGAAAATTTTCTACTTTGGGGGTGTCGGTGTAATAAATACCGGGGTACAAAGAGTCCTGAGAAGATCAAGCGAGCCCCACGCGTCAGGCGGGCAAGCAAGGCCCCAGCGCGTGGGCGAGCCCCTCAGGGCGCCGGGCGAGGGCCCCACACGTCAGGCGGGCGTTCAGACCCCAGCGTGTGGGCGAGCCCCACGGCGTATCGAGCGGGCCCCACGCGTCAGGCGGGCGAGCAAGGCCCCAGCGCGTGGGCGAGCCCCTCAGGGCGCCGGGCGAGGGCCCCACACGTCAGGCGGGCGTTCAGACCCCAGCGTGTGGGCGAGCCCCACGGCGTATCGAGCGGGCCCCACGCGTCAGGCGGGCGAGCAAGGCCCCAGCGCGTGGGCGAGCCCCTCAGGGCGCCGGGCGAGGGCCCCACACGTCAGGCGGGCGTTCAGACCCCAGCGTGTGGGCGAGCCCCACGGCGTATCGAGCGGGCCCCACGCGTCAGGCGGGCGAGCAAGGCCCCAGCGCGTGGGCGAGCCCCTCAGGGCGCCGGGCGAGGGCCCCACACGTCAGGCGGGCGTTCAGACCCCAGCGTGTGGGCGAGCCCCACGGCGTATCGAGCGGGCCCCACGCGTCAGGCGGGCGAGCAAGGCCCCAGCGCGTGGGCGAGCCCCTCAGGGCGCCGGGCGAGGGCCCCACACGTCAGGCGGGCGTTCAGACCCCAGCGTGTGGGCGAGCCCCGCGGCGTATCGAGCGGGCCCCACGCGTCAGGCGGGCGAGCAAGGCCCCAGCGCGTGGGCGAGCCCCTCAGGGCGCCGGGCGAGGGCCCCACACGTCAGGCGGGCGTTCAGACCCCAGCGTGTGGGCGAGCCCCGCGGCGTATCGAGCGGGCCCCACGCGTCAGGCGGGCGAGCAAGGCCCCAGCGCGTGGGCGAGCCCCTCAGGGCGCCGGGCGAGGGCCCCACACGTCAGGCGGGCGTTCAGACCCCAGCGTGTGGGCGAGCCCCGCGGCGTATCGAGCGGGCCCCACGCGTCAGGCGGGCGAGCAAGGCCCCAGCGCGTGGGCGAGCCCCTCAGGGCGCCGGGCGAGGGCCCCACACGTCAGGCGGGCGTTCAGACCCCAGCGTGTGGGCGAGCCCCGCGGCGTATCGAGCGGGCCCCACGCGTCAGGCGGGCGAGCAAGGCCCCAGCGCGTGGGCGAGCCCCTCAGGGCGCCGGGCGAGGGCCCCACACGTCAGGCGGGCGTTCAGACCCCAGCGTGTGGGCGAGCCCCGCGGCGTATCGAGCGGGCCCCACGCGTCAGGCGGGCGAGCAAGGCCCCAGCGCGTGGGCGAGCCCCTCAGGGCGCCGGGCGAGGGCCCCACACGTCAGGCGGGCGTTCAGACCCCAGCGTGTGGGCGAGCCCCGCGGCGTATCGAGCGGGCCCCACGCGTCAGGCGGGCGAGCAAGGCCCCAGCGCGTGGGCGAGCCCCTCAGGGCGCCGGGCGAGGGCCCCACACGTCAGGCGGGCGTTCAGACCCCAGCGTGTGGGCGAGCCCCGCGGCGTATCGAGCGGGCCCCACGCGTCAGGCGGGCGAGCAAGGCCCCAGCGCGTGGGCGAGCCCCTCAGGGCGCCGGGCGAGGGCCCCACACGTCAGGCGGGCGTTCAGACCCCAGCGTGTGGGCGAGCCCCGCGGCGTATCGAGCGGGCCCCACGCGTCAGGCGGGCGAGCAAGGCCCCAGCGCGTGGGCGAGCCCCTCAGGGCGCCGGGCGAGGGCCCCACACGTCAGGCGGGCGTTCAGACCCCAGCGTGTGGGCGAGCCCCGCGGCGTATCGAGCGGGCCCCACGCGTCAGGCGGGCGAGCAAGGCCCCAGCGCGTGGGCGAGCCCCTCAGGGCGCCGGGCGAGGGCCCCACACGTCAGGCGGGCGTTCAGACCCCAGCGTGTGGGCGAGCCCCGCGGCGTATCGAGCGGGCCCCACGCGTCAGGCGGGCGAGCAAGGCCCCAGCGCGTGGGCGAGCCCCTCAGGGCGCCGGGCGAGGGCCCCACACGTCAGGCGGGCGTTCAGACCCCAGCGTGTGGGCGAGCCCCGCGGCGTATCGAGCGGGCCCCACGCGTCAGGCGGGCGAGCAAGGCCCCAGCGCGTGGGCGAGCCCCTCAGGGCGCCGGGCGAGGGCCCCACACGTCAGGCGGGCGTTCAGACCCCAGCGTGTGGGCGAGCCCCGCGGCGTATCGAGCGGGCCCCACGCGTCAGGCGGGCGAGCAAGGCCCCAGCGCGTGGGCGAGCCCCTCAGGGCGCCGGGCGAGGGCCCCACACGTCAGGCGGGCGTTCAGACCCCAGCGTGTGGGCGAGCCCCGCGGCGTATCGAGCGGGCCCCACGCGTCAGGCGGGCGAGCAAGGCCCCAGCGCGTGGGCGAGCCCCTCAGGGCGCCGGGCGAGGGCCCCACACGTCAGGCGGGCGTTCAGACCCCAGCGTGTGGGCGAGCCCCGCGGCGTATCGAGCGGGCCCCACGCGTCAGGCGGGCGAGCAAGGCCCCAGCGCGTGGGCGAGCCCCTCAGGGCGCCGGGCGAGGGCCCCACACGTCAGGCGGGCGTTCAGACCCCAGCGTGTGGGCGAGCCCCGCGGCGTATCGAGCGGGCCCCACGCGTCAGGCGGGCGAGCAAGGCCCCAGCGCGTGGGCGAGCCCCTCAGGGCGCCGGGCGAGGGCCCCACACGTCAGGCGGGCGTTCAGACCCCAGCGTGTGGGCGAGCCCCGCGGCGTATCGAGCGGGCCCCACGCGTCAGGCGGGCGAGCAAGGCCCCAGCGCGTGGGCGAGCCCCTCAGGGCGCCGGGCGAGGGCCCCACACGTCAGGCGGGCGTTCAGACCCCAGCGTGTGGGCGAGCCCCGCGGCGTATCGAGCGGGCCCCACGCGTCAGGCGGGCGAGCAAGGCCCCAGCGCGTGGGCGAGCCCCTCAGGGCGCCGGGCGAGGGCCCCACACGTCAGGCGGGCGTTCAGACCCCAGCGTGTGGGCGAGCCCCGCGGCGTATCGAGCGGGCCCCACGCGTCAGGCGGGCGAGCAAGGCCCCAGCGCGTGGGCGAGCCCCTCAGGGCGCCGGGCGAGGGCCCCACACGTCAGGCGGGCGTTCAGACCCCAGCGTGTGGGCGAGCCCCGCGGCGTATCGAGCGGGCCCCACGCGTCAGGCGGGCGAGCAAGGCCCCAGCGCGTGGGCGAGCCCCTCAGGGCGCCGGGCGAGGGCCCCACACGTCAGGCGGGCGTTCAGACCCCAGCGTGTGGGCGAGCCCCGCGGCGTATCGAGCGGGCCCCACGCGTCAGGCGGGCGAGCAAGGCCCCAGCGCGTGGGCGAGCCCCTCAGGGCGCCGGGCGAGGGCCCCACACGTCAGGCGGGCGTTCAGACCCCAGCGTGTGGGCGAGCCCCGCGGCGTATCGAGCGGGCCCCACGCGTCAGGCGGGCGAGCAAGGCCCCAGCGCGTGGGCGAGCCCCTCAGGGCGCCGGGCGAGGGCCCCACACGTCAGGCGGGCGTTCAGACCCCAGCGTGTGGGCGAGCCCCGCGGCGTATCGAGCGGGCCCCACGCGTCAGGCGGGCGAGCAAGGCCCCAGCGCGTGGGCGAGCCCCTCAGGGCGCCGGGCGAGGGCCCCACACGTCAGGCGGGCGTTCAGACCCCAGCGTGTGGGCGAGCCCCGCGGCGTATCGAGCGGGCCCCACGCGTCAGGCGGGCGAGCAAGGCCCCAGCGCGTGGGCGAGCCCCTCAGGGCGCCGGGCGAGGGCCCCACACGTCAGGCGGGCGTTCAGACCCCAGCGTGTGGGCGAGCCCCGCGGCGTATCGAGCGGGCCCCACGCGTCAGGCGGGCGAGCAAGGCCCCAGCGCGTGGGCGAGCCCCTCAGGGCGCCGGGCGAGGGCCCCACACGTCAGGCGGGCGTTCAGACCCCAGCGTGTGGGCGAGCCCCGCGGCGTATCGAGCGGGCCCCACGCGTCAGGCGGGCGAGCAAGGCCCCAGCGCGTGGGCGAGCCCCTCAGGGCGCCGGGCGAGGGCCCCACACGCAGCACGAACGCCAGGGGGGCGGCCGGCGGCGCCGCCCCCGTCTCTTCCTCGCGTCGGGGCGGCCTCCGCGCCGCCCCCGTCTCCTCCGCGCCGCCCCTCCTCCTCCGGCTCGGCGCGGATGGCGGCGCCCCGTCCTCTCCACTGCGCCCCCGACGCCGACCTCTACGCGCCCAGCGCCCTGACGCAGCCTCCACGCGCCCAGCGCCCCGACGCCGCCCCGTCCTCTCCACTGCGCCCCCGGCCCAAATCCGGCGTGCCGCCCCCGTGTCGTCCAAGGCGACGTCGCCCACGGTGCCGGCGCCACCTCCTCCAGGGCGCCCCTCTGCTTCCACGGCGCCGTTTGACGCCGCCTGACGCCGCCCCAGATCCACACCGCCCCGACGCCGTCTCCACCGCGCCGCCCCGGGTCCTCCTCCAACTACGGCGTGGCATGGCGGTTATCTCATGTCCAAGGCGCCCAGATCCAACACCGGCACGGCCTCCTTCCTCGCCCACGCGCCCGGCGCGGCGTCTCCACCATCGCGACCCGGCGGCCCAGCGGCGGCGCCCCACCTGACCATCTCCACGGCGGCGAGCCCCTGCTCCACGCGCCCGGCGACGGCCCCTGCTCCTCCACGCTAGGCGGCGGCGTCCCGGCAGCGACGGCGTACGGACTCCAGAGCGATGGCGTGCATGGGTGGCAGTGTGCTCCCCCGATTTCGAATCCCGATCAGCAGCGGTGAATATGGGTGGCAGTGTTCTCCCCGATCTCGATCAGCGATGGCATGCATGGGTGGCCGGTGAGCTCCCCCGACCTTGATCTTCTCCGGCGGCGGTGTCATTTGCTATCAGCATATGGGTGGCCGGCGGGCTCCCCCGTTCTCAATTGGCAAAGGCAGCGACCCGGTAGCGACGGCATGCATGGGTGGCCGGCGGGCTCCCCCGATCCCAATTGGCAAAGGCGGCGGCGCGGCCATCTTCTCCTCTTCGGCCCAGCACAGCGGCAGGATCGTCTTCTCCAGCGCATGGGTGGCGTTGTGCTCCCCCGATCCCAGTCGATGGCGGCGCGCATGGGTGGCCGGCGTGCTCCCCCGGCTTCGATCTACAAGGCGGCGCCCCTGCTCCTCGTCAGCACCGGCGGAACCCCCGTCCAGACCTTCCACAGTGGCACGGCTCCCCTGCATCTCCACCTCTCCGTCGCGCTCCTCCAGTTCCATCAAGGCATCGGCGGCGGCGCTCTGCCCCTTTGTGCGGCACGATGACGGCGCCCGTGGGCGGCTCTCAGCGCCGTCTCTTTATTGCGTACTGGACGGCCGAGGTTCTAGCTGCATCTTCAGCGCATCAAATCGTCGTGGAGCAAGTGCGAAAGAAAGTACCGGGGGCTGCATGCTGTACTGGTGCATCACGAGTATATGCATGGGTTGATTGGAGGCAGAGAGTGCTACGTTATGTGATGTATAAGCATGTATGGTTTATGCTAAATAACATGCTACTCGCTGCACACATTAAACCAAAGTCATCAGTGAAAGCATCGCAAAATATGTGAAGCTGTTGTGACCGGAGAAGCCGAAGAGCCATTTGGTGAACGGGCAAATCAATAACCACGACCGGCGCGTCTCAGCCCATATCTCCCGGACATGCCCGTTGGCACCGTCGTCATCCTTCTAGCTTGCACTGTTTTGTTGAGCCTGGAAGTTACGGTCAATTTTGATAAAGGCATTAACATCAGAATGCCCTGCTCCGTAACACGTGATGGCCGGTGCCCTACGTGGCACTGTGCACCGCCGTCATCACCAAAAATGGTGCTCTGGCCCTAGCGGAATCGAATTCCGCTAAGGGAAATCTCCCGCGAATCGTCCATGGCCAAAAAACAAAGAACTCCGAGCGACAACACGTAAAATAAGGAATTCTTCCTAGCGGAAACCCGTTCCGCTAGAGAGAATCGTCTTCCAGCCCTGTCTGTTAAGTTTTCTTCAGCGGAATCATGTTTCGCTCGAGGAAACCGAAGACCGACTGCCGGTGACTCCGTTAACGATCACGGGGAACGACCCCGTCAACACCGGCGAGACCGTCCCGTAACACGTGATGGCCGGTGCCCTACGTGGCACTGTGCACCATCATCATCGCCAAAAATGGTGCTTCGGCCCTAGCGGAATCGTATTCCGCTAAGGGAAATCTCCCCCGAATCATCCATGGCCAAAAACGAAGAACTTCGAGCGACAACACTTAAAATAAGGAATTCTTCCTAGCGGTTCCGCTAGGGAGAATCGTCTTCCAGCCCCGTCTGTTAAGTTTTCTTTAGCGGAATCATGTTTCGCTCGAGGAAACCGAAGACCGACTGCCGGTGACTCCGCTAACGATCACGGGGAACGTCCAGCGACCTTCTACTGCGACCCGTCAACACCAGCGAGACCGTCCGTCACATCAAACTTAACGGAATTCCGTTCTGTTCAATGAACACTGCCTCGAAGGTGAACAAGACCCTGAAGACGGCGGTATCGCGGAGATCCCAATTCCACGGTGCCGATCTACGTATCATTCCAACAAAGCCCGCTCCGAACCCTGAAGACGAACAAGACCCTGAAGGCCAACGGTATCGTGGAGATTCCAATTTCACGGTGCCGGTTTACCCCCTGACGATGGACTTTCCGTTAGGAGGAAGAAGGCGATGATGATCAAGACCGTCAAAGTCCACATTCAACCCTGGATACGCTGGAATATCCTCGAAGACGCTAACAAGCTGTCATCCTCAATTCCCAGTCAAGTGCTAACCGTGCATTCCATCCAAGTTCAACTACTCCAACGTGACGTTTGACGAGGACAAGATCGAGCGACACGGGCGGGCATAGCCAAATGTCAACGACTGTGCTAGGCATTACACGGGCCCCGCTACCTCGTGTATTCTACCGTCGCCACCTCAACTCCATCCACCAACTGCACGGTGAAACGCAAGACGAAGAAAAGAAGAAGACAACTCTGCGGCTTAATCGGAGGTGTTCCGCGTATCCACGCGCGGATGTAATTAACCGGGTGTCCTTCCGAAGTTTCGGGATCTAAGAATATCATCAAGCAAGATGGCTAGCAAGCATGGCTATGGAGCGCAAAACAATGAGAACCTGTATTTCATAAACAATCAATCGAATATCGGCGTTCTCTCTCTATCTTTTGTGTATTTTCGATAAATACACTGGCACGCCCGCAAACGCGTCCCGCGCTGCGGAATTTGTGTGCATCACAGCAGGCCCCGTTATTTATTTATTTTTCCTCGGATTCCTGCCCAGTGCTCATTCCGATACGATTAAAAGAGAAAGATGTTGCCGGTGCTCCGTCACTTCCTACCCGCCACAGGCGATGGTGCACGCCCCGTTATTTATTTTTTTTGCCTTAAATTCCTGCCCAGTGCTCATTCCGATAAGATTAAAAGAGAAAGATGCTTCTGGTACGCCGTCACTTCTTGCCTGCCACAGGCACAGGCATCGAGACCGTTGTCCTGACGTCAGTAATGCATGATTTGGTAATAAATGATTAATTAGGGATTAATTAATTAGCTGATTATGATAATATAATGGACACACGCTCGGCTATAAAAAGACGAGCGGTCCTCAGTTCGTATGCAAGGTGTTCAGAGACAAACATAAGCGCTGTAACCATTTTGCTTCACAAACAACCTCTCGCCACTAAGAGAGTGACATGGAGTTCCCATCGCTATCAAGGGAGCGTCTCTTCAAATCTGTCCCACAAGGTGTTCAGCCACCCATATGTCTATGTGCAAATCTTTGCATTCTAATGAAGTCACAAGACATGTTCTACACTTACGGGAGGAGGTATTGGATGTACAAAAACTATGCGTACGACCGAACAGCCGAGATGGAGAGGAAGGCAAATTACCTTGTAAGTTACTGTTGACGGTCAATTTCAATAATAATTAACATAGTTTCGACCGTCAACATTTGGTGAAATGGATGGAACCAGAACTAAAATTATGCAAATTTACAGAGCTCCATGAGTTTTGGTAAGATTTTGCATGCATGGACCCACTGAGCGAAATTGAGCCCGAGCCGGGCAAAAGAGTGGGTCGGCCGACCCACCCTAGGCCGGCCGACCCAGCTCCTTCACCCAGTTAGGTCAGGGTTGCACTGGAACTTCTACAAGAGATCCTAGAGTACATCCAAGCCATTGATTTCAGTCGGTTTCATCCAGAAAGAGGAGTAATCCTCAAGTTAAGCATAGGATTCTAAAGGAACCCGATGCTACCGGTCTCCAACTGCCAAACCGACTTAGGGAGAAGATCTACACCGCACAAGGAGTATCCTAGCCAACTTGGAGGGTCGGGATCGACAAAGGGTAGGCCGGCCGACCCCTTAGACCGGCCGACCCACACCTTGGACCCTTTGGATTCCCCCTTCGGCAAGGAGCTGGTGACACCTGTCCCTGGTCGTGTCAACATCCCATTGGTCACGATGCCCCATAAAAGGAGGTGATCTCCTTCATTTGAAGATGAACAACAAAGAGCAACACAAGTGAGAGTGAAGTATAGTTGTGCTACTCTCAAGTAGAGTAGGAAAGAGAGGAGAGTTAGTGTAGGGGAGGAGCCGGAGTGTCGGTATCCCTCACTAGAGCTTCGGAGCTGGACTCGGTTGCTGGTTCTGCTTCCGTCTTCTGTCGGTAACACTCAGTCTTGCCTTATTTAATTATCAAGTTCAGTCTATTTATTTTGTCTCTGTTGATATTAGGCCCGTGCTATTCTTGAGTGCTAAGATCTTTGTGCTTAATTGTCCACCTAGAGATTAGTATAAGAGATAGTAGGGGTGCGTACTGAAGTGACGTCCTTGGTACGTATTACTATTAGGAACAAACGTGGTGTTTGGACTAGTTAATAGCCGGTAGGCACCTGCTTCAACGGACGTGTGGTAGGTAATAGGTGGTGATAGCCCTATTATGCGGTTTAGACTTTGTGAAATCCGTCCCGTTAATTGCAGACCAGTTGAGCCAAATCAGGACGATCATAACCATTCGGGATTCCAATTCAGGATAGCGGGTGGTAGTGAGTGCCTGAGCTCCGATTCAGAGTCGCAAATTAAATAAGAATAGAACTTGAACCTTTTTGACTAGTGTTCGAAGAGCCTCTTGATCCGAAATACATTTATCCCATTGTTGATTCCAAATCACCATAATCATATCCATCCGGATGAATAAGTTTGGAAAATAGAAACTTCTCGTTCCTCGTGGAAAATCGATACCTCAGGAATACTCCTGGGTGAAAGCTACTGCGATATCTGTGCGCTTGCGGATTAAAACGCTAATAGGCATAAGAATAGCCAACAGTCACTTTTACTTATTTCTCATAGTCTACCTTGTATTTAAACATCATTTCACAGGCATTCATAATGAACTTGACCGCTATATCCTACTTTGGAATGATCTCTTGCTTCAACATAGCAGCAATCCAGGTTGTACTCATGTTACGATGTTCCTGCAGTATGCCACTCAAGGTACATGTGTGTGGGTTCACGCTTGAAATTTGCTACTTTAAAGCCAATTTAGACTTACTCGTATGTATTCTAAACTCGCAATCATTCTGCATGCATCCAACCGTGTACCTGCTTTTATTAGATTTGTCTACGTTAAACTGTCATTGCATTTCCATATGCCAAATCTTGACAGCATTTTGCACAGCCTCATTTGAACCATATATTTGTCCTTCACGCACCTCACTCGCCCCAATGGCAGTTGATGACCCATGACCATCATCTATAAGAAGCTCATTTGCATTGCTTCTATCCCATTCTTCTGGATTGGAATAGCACTGTCTTTCTCATCACTTGAACCGTTGTCCGTTTGCAGCTGTTTCTTCTGCATCGCTTATGCATTATCATTGTTCATATCATCCACTATTGCCTCATAAATCTCTCATGTCACCTACATATTGTTCGTATCCAACTCATTCCTTCACACCATGTTCCTCTCGACCTACTCCTTCGGACACACCTTTGTTATGCTAAAATAGCTCCTGAGTCGTTACACAACGTGTCAGCGTAGCCTCCCTGTATTGCCGTCCCACTGCCTTGTCCAGCTTCAGTATACTTTTGTGCTATAGGGATACTCGGCCTCAGGATAGCTTGCACCAACACAACTGCCCAACAATTTTGTCCTACGACATCCCTGTATAAATCTCGACAGGCCATTCTCCATGTTTAGGATAATCAGCTTATAAATTGGGGCTTCTACAGACTTAGTCCATAAAGCCTGATTTTTCTAGATTTAGAACCAGATATAACAAGTGTTAGATATATGAATACAGATTCAGAGTATGAGTGTTAGATTAAGATTAGGAGTAAATTTCAGAATTTGTCGGAGATTGTCATTTAAAGATTTAGCACCTCCTACGTCAATGACTAGTGGTCTATGTTAGTTTTGATAGTGCCAAATCCTAAATTGTTCCTGCTAGTACCGATATCAGATGTGTCAATGGTTACTAAGTTTTTTTACATATTCAAAACAAGATTAAAGTTAGGAATAATTCAATATATGCAGATATTGTCATTTAAGGATTTTGTTACTCCTCACGCCAATGATATGTAGATCATACTGGTAGTGTTAGTGCCTGCTAGTGCTGGTAGTAAAGATGATAACTATGAGCGATCAGTAAGTAGGGGCGGATCTATTGTGTAAGTGTTTGGGTCAAGCGACTCTTGGAGGACATCTTATATGAGCTAATTGCCGGTATACAAGCGTATGACTATCTTATTAGAGCATGCGTAGCATGCACACTATTAGGCGTCCGACATCAGCGTGGGCAGTATAGATGGCCAGATGGGCCGGGTCAAATGGGCCGGCCCGAAAGCACGACGTTTTGGCCCGGCACGAGCACGGCACGGCACGAAAATAAACAGGCCGTGCCGGCCCGGCACGATGAGGCGTGCCGTGCCTGGACCGAAGACCAGGCCTGTGGGCCGGCACGGCACGGCAAGATTATTATTTTTTTGATTTTCCATTTTTACATATGTATATAAATATGTACTTCGATAGTTCAACACAAAGAGAGCAGCGCTCTGGTGGCTAGCATCCTAGAGATAAGGCTCTCACCCGGAGGTCACAGGTTCGATTCCTACCGCAAGTGCAATATTTTTTGGCAGGAGGGAGCAGCGACGTTGGGCCCTGAGCGACTCCAGCAATCTCTTTTCTTAGATCCGCCCTTAGTAGCGGGCTCAGTAGAAGTGGAAGAAAAAGAGGGGAAACATTGGAGAAGTAATATCTTTAGCAAGATTGCGGCAAGGTGACCCGCTCTCACCTCTCTTGTTCATCCTAGCTCTCGAGCCCCTGCCGCTGATGGTAACCAAGGCTCGGCAATTGCATAAATTCAGTGCCATAACTGAGGACGTCATAAAGTTCAGCTGTCCATGTATGCGGATGATGTCGCCATTTTTCTCAAACCAACCACCCAAGACCTACTCACTCTAACCACAATCCTAGACTGTTTTGGAAAGGCTTCGGGGCTGGTCATAAACACTTCTAAATGTCAAATCTTCCCTATCAGTTGTGCCAACATCAATTTGCAGGAGATAACATCAGGCTCGCAAATGAAGGTGCAACAGTTCCCTTACACCTACCTCGGGTTGCCGCTAAAGCCAACCTCTCTCAAGAAGAGCGACTATCAACCTTTATTTGACAAGATCGGTAAAAGACTTGCAGGATGGAAGGGGAGCTTACTCTCCAAGGCAGCCAGATTGGTCCTCATTAATTCCGATCCGTCATCACATCCATTGCTGTGTATCATCTCACCGTGTTCCCTTTAAGCAGATGGGCGGCAAAGAAGATTGATAGGTGGCGTCGTGACTTCCTGTGGAAAGGGGGCCCCCACCCAAATAAAGGCCCGGTATCGGTGAATTGGAAGAGAGTGTGTCGGCCAAAGAAAATTGGCGGCTTGGGGGGTCAAAGACCTTATCTCTTTTGGTAGAGCGCTGCGGCAGAGGTGGTTCTGGTCGCAATTGGAGCACCCAAATAGGCCGTGGGTTGGTTTCTCTATTCCCCATGACTCAGTGGATGCAGACCTCTACAGGGCCAGCATGTCCTTCTCTTTAGGCGATGGGAGGCTGCTTAACTTTTGGAAGGACGCTTGGCTGGAGGGCTCCTCTCCAATGGTGTTAGCACCCGCTTGTTTTGCCCTATCAACTAACCGCTCACTCTCCGTCCATCAAGTCATTTACAAGAATGCTTGGGTAGCTGACATTGCAGGTCTATCAACTGAGGCTGAGTTTCAGGAGTTCTTGATTATTTGGACAATTTGCCACAGGATCGTCCTTCATGCGGGTATCGACGATAAAGTGGCTTGGAAGTGAACTGCTCATGGCAGGTATACTGCGCACTCTGCCTACCTTGCTCAATTCCAAGGCTCCATCCAAGACCATCGTCATAATACTATTTGGAAGGCGCAAACAGAGCCTAAATGCAAATTCTTTATTTGGGCTGCCGTACAGAAGAAAATCCTAATTTCGGATATCCTAGCCGCTAGGGGATGGCCCAACTGTCATATATGCCCTTTTGTGTGGTATCCATGAAGAAACGATGGAGCACTTGTTTGTTTCCTGCAGCTTTGCTAAGTCTATTTGGCATGCCATTCTTCATGAGCTTCCTCTAGCTAATCTTCACTTAGCGACTAATGGGCAATCCTTAAGCGATTGGTGGATGCACTTGAGGCGAAATTTTCAAGCAGGGACGAGAAGTTATTTTGATGGCATTGTCATTTATACTGTTTGGAACATATGGAAAGAAAGAAATAGGCGAATCTTCCAGGAGGTTTACTCGACTTACCAAGAGGTTCTTCTGCTAATTAAAACTGACCTGCTAAACAGATGGTTAGCCTTAGGGGCAGAGGATAATGGTTCGGGTACTTAGTTCTTTGTTGTACCCGTGTTGTGGATGCTCTTTTCCTTTACTCCTCTTTGTACACTCTCTGTAATTAGCTCTCCAGCTTTTGTTCTAGGTCTTTTTCCTTCATCTATAAAGCTTTAGGCAGTGCTCCTGCCAGTTAATTCAAAAAAAAAACATTCACTCGGAGGGATGGGTCGATTTCTGTTTCTCCGTCCTCTAGGGCGCTCATTACCATGCGATCGACAAGTGTTGGCGCATGTGTGCACCGGCGTGCCGCTCGCTGATGTGGTGTGCAGCAATGTACATGTGCGTGTCTCTCCACGCCCAGCATGTACTCGATCTGCCCAGGTGAGGTCTCACCGATCGCATGCAGAATCGCACGATAATATTGGTTAATGGAAGCGAAAACAACATCAGAAAGCTAGCTAGCGAGCCAAAGTAAAGCAGGAGGGGTGTAATTAAAGGGCACTGAACGATCAGAGTGACGTCAAGGGAAAAGGGAGCCAATTTTTTTTCTTTAATTACTACCGACAAGTAATGCGAATGCATTCCAATGGATGCATCGTGAACGAGATTGACTGTGTCAAATGGCAGTACAATATTCAATTTTCCTGTAAACGTGATATAGCAATTAATTACGTTAAAATTCTACTATTTCTTTTGGAATTGTACCGATGTCCAAATACATAGTATATTCGTGACGGATGGGATTACTGCTACTACCGGGCCGGGCCCTGCAGTTCACTTGGTGAGAGTGAGATTTTAATTAGCTACTTCCCAAATTAATCTACGGAAAAATTGGTGAAATAATCCACTTTAAATTTAAAATTAATAAAATAACACACAGTATAAGAAAATACCCCGACTGGCACCTGGCCCCGCCGTCCCGAGTGGCGGCCGCCACGCCGCACGGCGGGAGCTCTGCTCCCGCCACGGGGCACGGCGGGGATAGCGCGGCGGCGACGCGTGGCGAGGGCAGCGCGGCGGCCGTGGCGAGGCAGCGCGGCGGCCGGGCGACGTGGCGGTCCCAGGGAGCTCCCGCCACGCCGCACGGCGGGAGCAGGCTGCCGACCCTGCGCACGAAATTTTGCGCCGTAATTAGCGTGCGGGAATCCTGGCTCGGTGTCGCGCGCGGGACAGGCTCGGTCGCGGGAAAAATACCTCAAATAATCTACTTTTAATTCACATTTTGGCCAGATGATATCGGATACAACACTAATCACGGCGCTAATCCACGCTAATCTTCCTGTCATGATTTCTGAATTAAGGAGGTAGATTAATTCCGGTCTAAGCTTCCTGTCGTGATTTATGGCTATTTACATGTTTTCTCATTTGTGAACTTAATTACGGACCCAACTAACAGTACAAAAAATTAAGTTCATACCATACGAAAGCTTCTCTCAAATAAATATGATAATAATACTAATACTTCTACAGTTACGCTGGTTAATTAGTGCTCACACATATTTTTAATGGCCCATTTAAGTGATATATACGTCATGTAATCTTAGTTACAGTAATCTCTACAGTGATTTTTACAGTGCACTTTCGCCGTACGCGTTTACGCGTGCATATCGAGCGGTACGTATGCATCGGTCGCGAATTTAAATACCACGTTTCATAAATCATAATTCATAATTTCTGCTATCTTGTGAGTCACGTACGTATCCATTTTTTTGTGACATTTACCATGAACTTTTGAAAAAAAAATCATGAAGTTTTGAATTTAGAATATTTAGAAATTCCTATCAAATGAAATCATACTTTTTGGTGCTACTACATGTTGGCTAAAAAATTACCAAAGCATTTTGAAGAAACTATTACCTGCATCTTTGGGAAGTCTGGGACTAGCTAGCACGTAACAGAGCTGGGAGTGTGCATGCATATGTGCTCGTTGCATATGCATGCGCTCGCTGCAGTGTGCATGCATGCCCTTGCCACAATGCGCTGCCTGTACGTTGCATGCATGCCCATGCGCTGACTAGCGTGACGAGTATTCTAAGACTCTAATACAGCCTCTGCCGGCCGCCGTCCTGCCGCAGGCTCTGCTCCCGCCATGCAGCGTGGCGGGAGCTCGGAGCTGCCGCCACCTGCCCTGTCGCCGGCATCTCCCGTGCCACGTGTCGCCGTCACAGAGCTGCCGCCATGCGGTGTGGCGGGAGCAGAGTTCCCGCCATGCGGTGCGGCGGCCGCCATCTGGGGTGGCGGGATCAGATGCCAGATCGGGTATTTTTATAAATTGTAGATTATTCTACGCATTGATTTCCATTGCATTTATTACATTCATTACATATGAGAACATAACAGGAGAGCACTTATCCCCGGGGACCCCTTGTGTCGTATGTGCTTGGAGTGTAGTGGTCCGGTGGATTGATGGTACGGCGACCTGCGGCCTGAGAGGGTCCAAATCGAGCTTGCCGTTCTTCTTCCTCCCCAGTTGGTATGTACCCCGCTTGTGAACTGATGGCGTAGCTAGAACCCCCAAAATATGGGAAACCAGCCATCATGCTTTGTTGATATGGGGTTTGCTGACCTTGCACGACCTGCGGCTGGACAGTATATGGGGTTTGCTCCCCATGCACCGCTTGGGGTTGGACGTATGCGGTTTGCTCCGCATGCACAGGCTGCTGATGGACACCATAGGGTGTCTGAGCTCCGAACCAGTTGGACCCTCCTGCCTGATCTGGTGGGGGGATGGGGCTGGAAAAGATGGCTTGGCCGAGTATATCCTCGAATGTATGAGTCGACGGCAATGTAGCATCCAGCATCGATCCTCCCATGTTTTGCCAGGCGGTATCGTATGTACTTTCATGTGTGCCTAAATAGTCATCGTAGTCCTGTGGTGATGGCACTGGCATGGCGTTGATGTCGAAACCCATCTGAGTACCTTGCCCTATGAAGGGCGACGGAGGATGGACACTGGGTTCAAAGCGTGTTGATGTGGAAGCCCAAGGTGGTTCAGACTGCCGACGTAGAGCTGAAGGAGCTGGGGAACGCCTATCCATCGATTGTGTTCTTGCGGGAGCAGCGGATGCTGGATGAGCTAGATGCTCGGAGCTATCTTCTCGCGCAGGGCTTTCTTGTCCATCATCCAGGCGTGACCTGTGCCCACCAACCTCCCTAATTGCAGCGGACAGGCGATGTCCTGCCCTTCTAATCAGGCCGCTCAAAGATGAATTGGATGATTGGCCTGTCCGTGGCGGTTGTGATATTAGTTGCACCGCATGGTCGTGCAATGATCCTGCCTCCTGTGTCTGCAATGACCAGTAAAAAGGCCATATGAAGTCTGGAACATAGAAGAAGCATAGTGAGATAATGCATCGTACCATAACATGAACGCGTTGAGCGTATCCCTCTGGTTGGCGTAGTGGTGGTGCTGCAGCCTGTGGTGCAGCAATCTGGCATCTCGTCCTTGCCCTGTACCACTCCATGTAGCCCCAGACGTCCGTTAGCTGCGCGGGTCCATCAGGGATCCAGACATCGTCAGTTCCCCTTTCCGTCCACCGCTCGATGTGGTTCCTATGTACATTCGCCCAATCACGGTTGCGTCCGGAGGTACTCAGCCTGAGAATATGAATAACTGTCTATTAGGTTGTAAGGATTAAATAGATGAATTGAAAAACATGACAAAGTATCATACGAATGGTACGGAAAAATAATTGCATACCCATGGGAGTGCCCAGGATGGCGAGGTGCTGGGAGTGGGAATGTCTGCCGGTATCCAAATTGGCGTTGAACGCGTTCCGGAGAATATCCCTCGACGGCATTCATGCAGACTAGGAAGCAAGTTGTCATCCAATATTGTACATGAATGCCACCATTCATTACATATGACAACATAACAGGAGAGCACTTATCCCCGGGGACCCCTTGTGTCGTATGTGCTTGGAGTGTAGTGGTCCGGTGGATTGATGGTACGGCGACCTGCGGCCTGAGAGGGTCCAAATCGAGCTTGCCGTTGTTCTTCCTCCCCAGTTGGTATGTACCCCGCTTGTGAACTGATGGCGTAGCTAGAACCCCCAAAATATGGGAAACCGGCCATCATGCTTTGTTGATATGGGGTTTGCTGACCTTGCACGACCTGCGGCTGGACAGTATATGGGGTTTGCTCCCCATGCACCGCTTGGGGTTGGACATTGTATGCGGTTGGCTCCCCATGCACAGGCTGCTAAGGGACACCATAGGGTGTCTGAGCTCCGAACCAGTTGGACCCTCCTGCCTGATCTGGATGGGGGATGGGGCTGGAAAAGGTGGCTTGACCGAGTATATCCACGAATGTAACAATCGACGGCAATGTAGCATCCAGCATCGATCCTCCCATGTTTTGCCAGGCGGTATCGTATGTACTTTCATGTGTGCCTAAATAGTCATCGTAGTCCTGTGGTGATGGCACTGGCATGGCGTTGATGTCGAAATCCATCTGAGTATCTTGCCCTATGAAGGGCGACGGAGGGTGGACACTGGGTTCAAAGTGTGTTGACGTGGAAGCCCGAGGAGGTTCAGACTGCCGACGTGGAGCTGAAGGAGCTGGGGAACGCCTATCCATCGATTGTGTTCTTGCGGGAGCAGCGGATGCTGGATGAGCTGGATGCTCGGGGCTATCTTCTCGCGCAGGGCTTTCTTGTCCATCATCCCGGCGTGACCTGTGCCCACCAACCCCCCTAATTGCAGCGGACAGGCGATGTCCTGCCCTTCTAATCATGCCCCTCAAAGACGAATTGGATGATTGGTCTGTACACGGCGGTTGTGATATTAGTTGCACCGCATGGTTGTGCAATGATCCTGCCTTCTGTGTCTGCAATGACCAGTAAAAAGACCATATAAAGTATGGAACATAGAAGAACCATAGTGAGATAATGCATCGTACCAGAACATGAACATGTTGGGCGTATCCCTCTGGTTGGCGTAGTGGTGGTGCTGCAGCCTGTGGTGCAGCAATCTGGCATCTCGTCCTTGCCCTGTACCACTCCATGTAGCCCCAGACGTCCGTTAGCTGCGTCCTTGCCCTGTACCACTCCATGTAGCCCCAGACATCCGTTAGCTGCGCGGGTCCATCAGAGATCCAGACATCGTCAGTTGCCCTTTTCGTCCACCGCTCGATGTGGTTCCTATGGATATTCGCCCAATCACGGTTGCGTCCGAAGGTACTCAGTCTAAGAATATGAATAACTGTCTATTAGGTTGTAAGGATTAAATAGATGAATTGAAAAACATGACAAAGTATCATACAAATGACATTGTATATACGAAACACTTACCGGGAGCCATCAGTGTCATGGGCAAGAGACCATTTCTCCGCTGGTTTGCCTGCTACCCACTGAGCAAAGGTCATGTTACGGCGGTTGGTCACCTGCTGCCCCTCTACTATTTGGACCCCTCCGGTTGTTTGCTCTTCCTGGACCATCCTTTTAGTGCGCTCGTTGATTTGATTGAACAAGGCATTGAATTTGCGCACCTGATTTTGCAAACACATTGTCTTGAACCTCTTAACTAGAGGTTTGCTCTTGAATGAGCTGTACAGGTTCGCCCCCAAGTGACGCATGCACCACCGAGAACGCACGTCTGGCCACATTGGTGCGTCACCCGTGGTGAAAAGTTCTATTGCATTTAGGATACCTATGTGGCGGTCCGAGATGAGGCACACTCTAGGCCGATCCATGACGACGTGAATTTTCAGCAAAGACAGGAACCACCTCCAGCTATCATTGTTCTCGCTCTCAACAACAGCAAACGCGAGAGGTACTATCTGGTTGTTCCCATCAGCTGCTAATGCAGTTAGCAGAGTACTGTAGTACCTGCCACTGAGGAACGTCCCATCCACGCATATCAAGGGACGACAGTGGCGGAAGGCCTCAATGCACTGCCCGAAGGACCAAAACAATCTCATCAAGTAGAAGTGGTTTGGCGCGACACTTCCATCTTGGAGATATACTGGCTCATGTGCGGAAACATAGCGTGTCCCAGGGTTGCTCTCCTGTATCTTACGGAGAAGACGAGCAGCCCAATTGTATGAATCCCTATAATCCCCGAACAAGATTTTAAGTGTCTTCTGCTTTGCTCTCCATGCTTGGTGATGATTAATTGACATGTCGGTGCGGCTCTGCACCTCAGCCATGATGGAGTGTGGTTTCAGGGATATGTCTGCATGAATTGCAAATAACAACATCTAGGCTATGAATTTGGAATCCACATTGCTGTTAATATTGCGTACCAACTCCTCCGTGCAGGTGTGCGGCTCATACATACTGATTATAAAGTGATCCTCATGTTTCGGACGATGCGCCCGAACATGGAAGGAGCACTCAGGTCTCTTCACACACTTCACCTCGTCAATAATCGGATTGGACCGTGCGACAAAGTGCTCACGCCGTTACACCATAGTTGCTGACAAAGTGGATGACCTCTTCCTTCGTGCTGAACTCGTGCCCCACTGCTATGTCCCTATGCATATACCCCCACGTGGAAATATTGGAGTGGTCGCCTATGACCCAATTTGAAGCATCCAGGGCACGATAATACTGCACGGCATGCATCGGATCGTCCTCTTCTTCCTCTGCATTTTCACCACCTTCATTACCCTCTTCAGCCAGGGCCTCCGCATCTATCTCCCCCACGTCCACTGCGGCCCCCGGCTCCGTGTCCATGCCTAGTGCCTCAACACCTGTCAGGACACTAGCCATCGGGTCCTCCTCATTGACAAGCGGCACCGTATTTTGTCCCTCCCCTTCTACGGTATTGCACGGCCCAGCCTCATAAGCTCGTGGCTCCGGCCGGACGTGCACGCCTAACTGAAACCCTTCTTCTTCCGACTTACTCATGTAGTACGTCCAAGCCCCTTACTTTTCAGTGGCCATAAGTTGTACACATACACCGTACTATTTGGAATCGGCATGGCCTAACACCGTGTAGGACCAGCTTGTATTCACGACGGTTTATGCTGAGTTTTCTGGTTATTGCCCTCGATAGCATTTGTAGCTCTATTGGCATTGTGTTGACACCCAAATTTGGCTGAAAATCGGATTGTGAATAGGAACTAAAATGCCTCGTGCGTCCCAAGTTGACAGCTATGTTGATTATCACCCGCGGCAAATCCAGTCGTGTACCTCCGCTTGCACTGCACACTGAAGATGTTATCATTCAAATCATATATTGATGTGCGGTGGTGCTGAGATTTCTGACGACGCTTTTCTAGGATGGCTTCCACGCGGGGGCAGAACATGCTGGTGATTTGCATTGCAGCCAGGCCTCGCTCGCGGAAATAATCTTTTGTCCTAAAAAATGTCATCTCAATGATTGTGCATATTGGGAGCCCCCGCACGCCTCTTAGCACATTATTGTATGACTCCGCTATGTTTGTTGTCATCACTGTGTATTTGCAAGACGAGATGTCATGAATTTACGCTCCAACGGAATGGAAGATGGCATTGTATATACGAAACACTTACTGGGAACCTTCAGTGTCATGGGCAAGAGATCATTTCTCCACCGGTTTGCCTGCTACCCACTGAGCAAAGGTCATGTTACGGCGGTTGGTCACCTGCTGTCCCTCTACTATTTGGACCCCTCCGGTTGTCTGCTCTTCCTGGACCATCCTTTTAGTGCGCTCGTTGATTTGATTGAACAAGGCATTGAATTTGCGCACCTGATTTTGCAAACACATTGCCTTGAACGTCTTAACTAGAGGTTTGCTCTTGAATGAGCTGTACAGGTTCGCCCCCAAGTGACGCATGCACCACCGAGAACGCACGTTTGGCCACATTGGTGCGTCACCCGTGGTGAAAAGCTCTATTGCATTTAGGATACCTATGTGGCGGTTCGAGATGAGGCACACTCTAGGCCGATCCATGACGACGTGAATTTTCAGCAAAGACAGGAACCACCTCCAGCTATCATTGTTCTCGCTCTCAACAACAGCAAACGCGAGAGGTACTATCTGGTTGTTCCCATCCGCTGCTAATGCAATTAGCAGAGTACCGTAGTACCTGCCACTGAGGAACGTCCCATCCACACATATCAAGGGACGACAGTGGCGGAAGGCCTCAATGCACTGCCCGAAGGACCAAAACAATCTCATCAAGTAGAAGTGGTTTGGCGCGACACTTCCATCTTGGAGATATACTGGCTCATGTGCGGAAACATAGCGTGTCCCAGGGTTGCTCTCTTGTATCTTACGGAGAAGACGAGGAGCCCAATTGTATGACTCTCTATAATTCCCGAACAAGATTTTAAGTGACTTCTGCTTTGCTCTCCATGCTTGGTGATAATTGATAGACATGCCAGTGCGGCTCTGCACCTCAGCCATGATGGAGTGTGGTTTCAGGGATATGTCTGCCTGAATTGCAGACAACAACATCTGGGATATGAATTTGAAATCCACATTGCTGTTAATATTTGATTATAAAGTGATCCTCATGTTTCGGGCGATGCGCCCGAACATGGAAGGAGCACTCAGGTCTCTTCACACACTTCACCTCGTACATGGTCGGATTGGACCGTGCGACAAAGTGCTCACGCCGTGTGGTTACACCATAGTTGCTCACAAAGTGGATGACCTCTTCCTTCGTGCTGAACTCGTGCCCCACTGCTATGTCCCTATGCATATACCCCCACGTGGAAATATTGGAGTGGTCACCTATGACCCAATTTGAAGCAAAGTGCTCACGCCGTGTGGTTACACCATAGTTGCTCACAAAGTGGATGACCTCTTCCTTCGTGCTGAACTCGTGCCCCACTGCTATGTCCCTATGCATATACTCCCACGTGAAAATATTGGAGTGGTCACCTATGACCCAATTTGAAGCATCCAGGGCACGATAATACTGCACGTCATACATACCGCCACGTGGAAATATTGGAGTGGTCACCTATGACCCAATTTGAAGCATCCAGGGCACGATAATATTGCACGGCATGCATCGGATCATCCTCTTCTTCCTCTACATTTTCACCACCGTCATTACCCTCTTCAGCCAGGACCTCCTTATCTATCTCTCCCACGTCCACTGCGGCCCCCGGCTCCGTGTCCGTGCCTAGTGCCTCAACACCTGTCAGGACACTAGCCATCGGGTCTTCCTCATTGACATGCGGCACTGTATTCTGTCCCTCCCCTTTTACGGTATTGCTCGGCCCAGCCTCAGAAGCTCGTGGCTCCGGCCGGACGTACACGCCAAGCTGAAACCCTTCTTCTTCCGACTTATTCACGTAGTACGTCCAAGCGCCCTTACTTTTGAGTGGCCATAGGTCGTACACATATTCATGACGGTTTATGCCGAGTTTTCTAGTAATTGTCCTCGATAGCATTTGTAGCTCTATTGGCATTGTTATTGTGGTCTGCACATGGTCGCATGGGTGCATGCTAAAGAAATTCCCTTGCACCGCCGCGGGTGCATCTCCGTAAAATATATGCAGTCCTAAGGGTGCGCGATTTGAGCTTCTTGGCTATTCTGACTCAGATTATGCCGGATGCAAGATTGATCGCAAAAGCACTTCAGGGGCTTGTCACTTTCTCGGTAGATGTCTTGTGTCGTGGGCTTCAAAGAAACAGAACTCCGTGGCGCTATCTACTGCTGAGGCTGAGTACATAGCGGCAGGGAGTAGTTGTGCTCAAATCCTGTTCTTGACACAATCCTTGTATGACTTTGGAGTAAAATTTGACCATGTACCTCTTCTGTATGATAATGAGTGCTGTTAAAATAGCTAGCAATCCGATCCAACATTCGCGCACCAAACACATAGACGTCCGACATTACTTCCTTAGGGATCATGTGATGAAAGGCGACGTAGTGATTGGATCTGTGCGGATTGTGGATATATATACCTACTAAGCTATTCAATTGACCTACTTCAACTACTAACATATTATTCTGGAATATTCTTATTTTTAGAAATTTGCACAACTTCTTATTTTCTTACATGCATTCATGCTTCAATAATATAGTGGTACATATTATTACTGAACAACAATTTTTTTACCACTGCACGCATGCAACATAAGGAGCTAATTAACTAATTTACTATTGCTGTTCTGCAAGCCAGTGCGACAAAATTCTCATTATTGTTGATTCATGGTGCGCATCAAACATTGATAGGTTCTGACTATATTCAAGGTTTTGTGAGCACCTGGACAAAACAGTGTAAAACTCCCATCTTTCTCCCTCATCATTTCTTCTGCACCTAGCTGAGATGATGCATGCATGCACACTTTATTTCTCTCTCTAGCTATATAGCTTCTTACTTCTTTCTCGGTTTCTCACTCTACCTCTATTATTTTTCATTTTACTTCCTTCTACTACTAAAATATTTATTTACCTTACATGAACTAATGAAATATTACTGTTATGTAAATTTTTATACATAAAATGCTAAGCACAGTCACCAATTTTTATACATGAAATATTACCTCAACACAGAAGAAGTGCAGAAGAAATGAACTCGACCTGGAGCAACTGAAGCTGGAGCAGCAGAACAAATGCCCGTGCACGCTTCTCAACTGACCACCTGAAACTGAACTGGGAATGAAAGCAACTGATGGAGTGAGGTCGTCGTTCGCGCAGACGTCAGTTTATATAGGCTGGGAAATCTCATTACTGTTTGGTAATTGCGATTAATTAGTGCTAAATGGTAATTACCTTTTGCTAATTGTGATTAATTAAATAATACGCTGTCGGTGGCTGAACAAATGCATGTGAGAGCAGTGACATCAAATGACACCACCTCGGATTCCCGCGCGCGGATTGCGGCGTGCGCGAGGCCGAGCCTGCTCCCGCTGTGCGGCGTGGCGGGAGCTCGCTGGGGTCGCCACGTCGCCCGGCCGCCGCGCTGCCCTCGCCA
This sequence comes from Raddia distichophylla, assembly GCA_005191435.1. Lineage (NCBI taxonomy): Eukaryota > Viridiplantae > Streptophyta > Magnoliopsida > Poales > Poaceae > Raddia > Raddia distichophylla. Next base: position 1,447,903 of record SPJY01036992.1, on the reverse strand, counting down.
CGCGTCGCTGCCGCGCTATCCCCGCCGTGCCCCGTGGCGGGAGCAAAGCTCCCGCCGTGCGGCGTGGCGGCCGCCACTCGGGGCGGCGGGGCCAGGTGCCAGTCGGGGTATTTTCATATACTGTGTGTTATTTTATTAATTTCAAATTTAAAGTGGATTATTTCACCAATTTTTCCTGAGGAGAATGGTTGAGCTTCCCCAGCCGAGCCTGTATTGTACTGTAGCTACAGTAAATCGCGCCAGGAAATTCAAACACGCAGACTGCGTGCATGCGTGCGAGTGGGCTGGCTGGTGAGTGACCAGCTGATGTTGGGGCTTGACACAGACTTGGGGCGGCGGGACAGAGTGCCAGTCGGGGTATTTTTATATATTGTGTGTTATTTTATTAATTTTAAATTTAAAGTGGATTATTTAATGAATTTTTTCCAATTTCCTTAGCCCTATCCCCTGATAGAAGATTTCTCACCAATGTTCCATGACAACCACATCCATATCAAACATTAATAGTGGAATTTCCATCCTCGCCTCATAACAGGGGAAATTCTCGTCACTGGGATTGATAAAAAAAATTGACTTGACCAAAAGTGGAATAAAAAAAATTCAAGCAAAATCATGCTTGTGTGGTAGATGGCATTCATGTATATATGAGCATATGGCTTCAGCGCTGCTAGTCTATCTCAAACTACTACTCCACTTCTAGTTAAAAGGGCCATTGGTAGCAACATCAATAGTAGGATCAGCAGAGGCCAGTCAAACAGACATCATGGTGGTGTTCTTCAATAAAATAATCTGATTAATTGAAATGACGATTTTAAGGAAAAACATAAAAAAAAAAGATAATTAAATAATTTAAGGAAAAAAATCATGCCAAGACCAAGAACATGCTCTTGGCGCCGTCGACTCGTCTTAACCGCAAAGATGCCAAGTATGCAAGACATACGACAAGACGGTCCGGTGCAACCTGCAAGCCGCAGGTCGTGTAACGAAAATCTGTTTTCCCCTGATCTCGCATCGTTCCATCGTCCGTGGCAGCCATGCGTATCACACATTCACACGGGCGAGCGAGCCGTACGAATCGATTTTGCGCAGAAGGCAGCGTGCAGCAAAGACAGTAAAAAGAGAGAGAGTGAGAGAGAGAGAGAGACAGTAAAAAGCTAGCTCTGGGAGTGGGAGAGCCCGCGACGCGATGGCGAATTGGCGAATGGCGATGGACGGAGTCTGTAGCCTGGACCGGTCCATCGGTGCATGCCCCATGCCGCATGGGCCATGGGGAGCTCGTACGCGTACCACTGCCCTCGGCGGCGCCACAGCGCAATCTGCCGGCCGATGCGGGGACACCGGAGGCAGGCACGTACCTCGGTCCTCGGCTAGCTGCTCGCAGCTCGCCCTGCCAGTCTCCGCGCCGCGCCACCGCACCCGCCCCGTGACTCCGAGGCTCCCAGCCAGCGTCCCAACAGGTTCATGCAGATTCATTCTTTACGACATTTAAGAAAACAAACTTCGAACTTCTCGTTGGCGCCGTTTTGATTTCTGAGTTGTAAAATCGGATGAGATTAGCCCCCTGGTTTTATAATTTGTCAACATATAAAATATTTTCTTCTCAAAAAGAGAAATAGAGCTACATCATGTTATCACGTTAGCAACTAGTGATCCTATTATTCGTCCTCCAACCATTTTTTAAAAAGAATATCGCAACAACGACTTCAAGCGATTGGCAAGCCTGAACAATCTTCTCTCTTTGAATCTCCTTTTGCAACAATGATCAACGGCATAACCAGTGAGCTTTCTTGAAGGTTACTTGAAAAAGGTTATGTATTTTCTATTGTTAAAATTATATCATTTTGATATAACAAAATAACCCATGGAGCAACTAATGTACCCGCAAACATTTTTTTCTTGAGCTTCCAACCCAACCTCTTCTTGCATTCCACTGGAAGCTGATAGTGTTCTTGGCTCCACACACCAGAGAGCTTTGTCTCCATCCCCAACCGAGCCAAACGATGCGCAGGTTCCACCCCATTTCGATTCCAGTAGCAGATGGTGGCTCCTTGAATCTCTTGGATCCTCTTCTTCACCGCCCTGCCAAGAGTCCCCAAGCATGATCGATCAAACCCAGTTGAATCTAGTCTTTCCACCACATTTTTACAATCTGTTTTGAGATGCACATCTTGTAGATTGAGCTTGGTCACAAAATCGACAGCTTGAAAAACTGATTTCAGCTCAGCTTCCTCCGGATCACAAGTTCTACCAAGGTTATGCATCATTATAGCTTGGATTTCAGCTATTTCATTGAACACAACCGCAGCTCCCCAAGCTTGACTCTTATCGACGTCAAAAGCAGCATCAACTACACAGATAAGACCTGAAATATTGGTTTCAAAATTAACCACATCCGATTGTTTTGTCTCCTGCGCTTTTGCCTCTACAATCATCTCTTCATATAACTTGCTAATCTTGTAGGACATAGATGGAATATTTTCTGGGATTCCTTCGAAAATAATCTTGTTTCGTCTCTGCCACAATTCCGAACAGCCTAGGATAAAAAGAATGGAATTTGTATTCATTTGACTGCTTAGCATTTTCAGAAGGCCAAGTTGGTGGGAATCGTCCGGTCCGGGAGGCCAGGCCCATTACCCTTCGGAGGACCTTCCGATCAAAATGAAACATGACTACCGCATGCAGTCAACCATGCTGCGGCCCGGCCCTCACATTCATCAGGACTGGCCCAGGTGTGCATGTGGAATTGATGCAGTGGTGCAGACATTCGATAGGCCAGTATCTGGTTGGACCGGACGGAGATTCTACCGATGTCCTCTATACGCAGTGAGTTTACTTACATTCATATATAACGAATTGATTTTCGTAGGTAACCTAACCTTGAATCCTTTGCAAAACAGATAAACGATTGTCGTATGACATCATGGATGGATGATCCTTTTCCGATGGCAGCAGATGCATACATCACGGTTCTGCACGCAAGGATCGCAGATCTCGAACAACGTCTCGAAATGACAAACCGTACACTAGAGATGCAAGTCCGCATGGAACGCTTGTGCCCTGCATGTCGGAGGCGTCGTGTGTAAACCGCTGGCACCCAGAAAGCGCGAGAGGGCTGGTAGAGCCAGGGATGCAGGACCTAGGGCGTTTGCGAAGGGGAAATACCCTCGCTGCACGCAGTACTATGGTTATCGTTTATGACAACTATGTTTTTAAATCTCCTAAGGCATGTATGTTGTAATCTAAATTTTTATTATTTAATCTCCGGTTCTCTAATACCATAAGCCGTTTACTTGCTCCGACAAAAAAAACTAATTACCGTTTCAAATTTTTCCTTTGTTTACTTCTTTTTATTTTTCTTACTTAATTCAACGGAGTGAACAAATTAGTTAAACAATGATAATGTCATAACGCTATCGTATTTGATAATGCCTTCAAAAAATGAGAGAATCGGATAACACTATGGTGCGTAACTTGTTCTAATTTTAAAAATATTTTTTCTGTCACTTTTAATTTTACAAAAAAATTTCAGTCCGATCAATACATTTTCGTGTAAATAATTAAAATAAATACAATGCTCTTATGTCCTCTTATTAAAATTGACATGAAATAATAGGAATTATGACTTGATCAAGCAGCTAACCAAAAATACGGCGCTGAATACGGTGTTTTGGCGCGGAAATTCAGGGAGCAGAGGCGCAGAACGCGGCCCGGCCTGCTCCCGCCGTGCGGCGTGGCGGGAGCTCGCTGGGACCGCCACGTCGCCCGGCCGGCCGCGCGCCCGCGCCACGCGTCGCCTCCTCGCTATCCCCGCCGTGCCCAGTGGCGGGAGCAGAGCTCCCGCCGTGCGGTGTGGCGGGAGCAGAGCTCCCGCCGTGCGGCGTGGCGGCCGCCACTCGGGGCGGCGGGACCAGGTGCCAGTCGGGGTATTTTTATATACTGTGTGTTATTTTATTAATTTCAAATTTAAAGTAGATTATTTCACCAATTTTTCCTTTTATTTGCCCTCTCCCTCCCTCCACAGCCCACAGTAATCACCTGTGCTGCTGCTGCTGCTGCTGCTGCTGCAAGGAGTGCAAGCTACGGCTCTTTGCATTCATACCATTCCACCTACACATACACACGCACCCGATGGCTTCCTTGCGTGCATTGAAGTTTCAGGCTCCGGGGGAAAAAAAGATCAAGAAACCCTTTGTTTGGTCTCCTTTTTTGGTTCTCTCTCTTTCTCTTCTCCTTTTTTGTAAGTGTGGAGATGGACATGAACAATGGCTGGCTCGGCTTCTCCTTGTCTTCTTCGGCCGCGAGGGGTTTCGGCGACGGCGGCGTCGGCGAAGGGGTCGGAAGCGGCGGTGATGGCGATGGCGATGGCTCGTCTCCGGCGGCGGCCTCGTCTCGTGGCTATGCCGTTGCACTCCGATGGCCCCGTGCAGTAAGTATGGTCCTCACAGGTTCGCATGTACGCCCTTTCCCTGTCGTGCTCTCCGGTGTTGTTTGCCTTTTTACGCCCTGTGTTATTTCTGCGCTCAGTCCGCCGTCCTTTTTGGTCCCGCGCACAGCTTGCTGCTGCAAGGTCGCGCACAGCAAGGCCACGCCTCCTTCACCCTCCCCTGTTGGCGCCGCCTTGTCCTCTCCTTCTCTCTTCGTCTCTCCGATGACGTCGGCGTCTCTTATGGTTGTTTAGGCTCTTATGTTAGCTAGATTTGTGCCTTTTATGGTTGTTTAGGCTCTTATGTTAGCTAGATTTGTGCCTTTTATGGTTGTTTAGGCTCTTATGTTAGCTGTGTGGTCTCCATGAAGTCATGAAGGTAGGAGATAAATTGTGGTGTACAATCTCCTGATAAGGAGTTCCCCCTTTCTTGCTTGGTCCTGGCTATTGGCTTCAAATCTTGTATAGATTTTTATCTAATTTAGTTTCTTAATTACACCCTATTTGGATGATTGATATTCATTTGGTCTGAAAGCATCAGTGAATTTTTGTCATCTTTTACATTTTTTTTCTCTTGCCGTTTTGCTAGGGGAGTTTAGCTTCATTTGGGTTATGCTTGGCAATAGTTGGACACAATTGAGAATGTTCGGTCCTCTTTAGAGAATGTTTGTCGATTTTCTGCAGTGGATTACTCTTTGAATATCTTGATTTTTGCAAGCTGAAATGTGTGGAAAATCTGCAACAGGATCATCTTTGAAGGAGACCAGACAAATTTTTCTATCTGGAAAATAAGTTTTGGTAGAGATCTGTCTCTATTTGTTAGTAGAGTCAATTCAATTCAATTAATTTTTGCCATAGTTCTTTGTAAACTCCCAAACTGTCATGCATGCACCGCCATAAAAGCTACTCCTCGCTTCTTTCTTCGTCTGATCCAGTGCTCCACCTCCACTCCTCCTACAGCCGCGCGCTCCACCTGCACTCCTCCCGCAGCCGCCATGGGCAGTAAGAGCGTCATATTCTCTCACGTTAGTCTTCCTCGCCAGAGCGGCTGCATCTCGCCGTAATGGCACCCCGGCAGCGTCGCCCGCCATTGCATCAGTTGCCGTTCGCAACGGCGGCGCCACTGCACCGACTGCCGTGGAGTCACGGCAGGCTGCGTCTCGCGCCGATGCCACCGCGGCAGCGTCGGCCATCACTGCATCGGCTGCTGCCGCGAAGAAGTTGGCTACGTCTTGCGCCGGCGGCGCTGCGGGAGCGCCGGCCACCCTGTCTGCGGTGGAGACGTTGGCTGCGTCTCGTGCGGACGGCGCCGCGCTTCCTGCCTTGCAGACGCTAGCTGTGTCGCGTCGGCAGCGCCCGCCACCCCTGCATCAGCTGTCGCCGTGTGTTGCGCCGGCAGCATCGCTGCACCGTTGCCCTAGGAGTGGCACGGTCTGCGTCTGCATCCGACGGCCGGCCGGCCTCCCTTGCACGGGTTGCCATGACAGCACGCTCTGCATCTCGAGCCGTCGGCGCCGCGACAGCACAAACCTCCGTCCTCTGTCGCCCAACTCGCTGCTACCTTCTGCCGACTTGTTGATCCTTCACCGATTTGCTGCTGAGCGGTGTTCGTTACGGTCAACACAAAATACTGCTATTGCAATATAGCGAGAAGTTTTTGTATATAACAGTTCTATTATCGTCGGTGCAGACAACATGGTTCGCCTATACATGGCTTGCAACGAAAAATTTCAAGTAGATCAAAAGGCAATGGAAGATTGCACACCACAGTTATTCACGAAGCCCTAGCCAAATCAAGCGCTGATATTTTTTTAAACAAACAAATTAAGCATTGATTAAAAATCTACTGGGCTTCTGCACCTACTACATGGTAATTAACTCATCTGGTCATCTGCAGAAAAAACTCAGTAGATTTTTTCGTATCAATGCTTTATTTGTTTGTTAAATAAAATATCAGTGCTTCATTTAATGAGGACTTAGTGGATACCTGTGGGTGTGCAGTCTTGCATGTCATTTTGATCTATTTAAATGTTTCATTGCATGTCACGTACAGATGAACCATATTGTCTGCGCCGGCGATGATATAACTGTTATATAAAGGACTTTTCCCTACATTGTAATAGCAGTTTTTCGTGTTGACCGTTCGACATCAAATCGGTAAAGGATTAGCAAGTCGGCAGAAAACAGGAACGTCAGCAGCGAGTTGGGTGACAGACCAGACAGAGGCTTGTGCCGTCGCGGCGCCGACGGCTCGAGATGCAGAGCGTGCTCTAATGACAACCCGTGCATGGGCCGTCGGATGCAGGCGAAAACCGTGCTGCCCCCTGGACAATGGGTGCAGCAGCGCCGCCGGCGTGAGACACGGCGGCAGTCGATGCATGGGTGGCAGGCGGTGCCGTCGGCGCGAGACGCAGCCAGCGTCTCCAAGGCAGGAAGCGCGGCGCCGTCCGCGCCTCAGCGCGAGACGCGACCAACGTCTTCCCGGCAGCTTGGGTGACCGGCGCTCCCGCGGTGCCGCCGGCGCGAGACGCAGCAAACGTCTCCAGGCAGTAGCTGGTGCAGTGGCCGGTGCTGCAGACTCCACGGCAGTCAATGTAGTGGTGTCGCCGGTGCAAACGGCGGCCGGTGTAATGGCGGGCAGCGCTACCGGGGCGCCACTGCGGCGGGATGGAGCCGCTCCGGCGAAAAAGACTAATGTGAGAAAGAAAACGGCACTCTTTCTGCCCATGACGGCTACGGGAGGAGTGCAGATGGAGCGCGCGGCTTCAGGAGTGGAGGTGGAGCACTGGGTAGGGCTGAGCAAGAAGCAAAGAGCAGCTTCACCAGCGTGGACAAGGCGGAGCTGGGGTTCGAGGAGGGGCTCGGGGAGGACCTGCCGGCGAGGAGGATGCAGTCGTTCGACTTCGAGCACATCGCCTCGCTCGCGGCGGTCGCGCAGTCGCTCTCGTCAGAGAGCAGGTGGCGGAGGGCGCTCACCAGTGTGCGCGTCGTCATCTTCAAGGCCAAAACCAACGTGCTCCTGCCCTTCGGGCCCCCCCGTCATCCTCCACTACCTCATCGGCAACCACGTAAGGAACAAGCCAGCTTTCATCTGCATCTTGCTGAGGGATGTATATCGCCGGTGACCCTTGAATTAGTCTGCAGCATTGTTCAATGTTCATAGCTGTCGATTGAACTACTACTCCTTTGAATCATTGCTCTCAAGTGTAGGCTTGCACGGTGGATGTGCTTCACAGCAAGGATGGGTTTTCCTTTTCAGCTTAATCGGTATAACGCCATTGACTGAGAGACTGGGATATGCAAGTATGCAACTGAGTAAGTGCTAGTGAATTGACTTGCATTTCCATGTTAGCTATAGCTGCTATGCCTAAATTAATGGATACTACTTTGTCTCCTGCAGGCAACTTGCTTGCTACACTGGCCCAACAAGTAGGTCCTTTCATTTCATTTTGTGCTAGATTTCCAATGAAAGCTTTGCTTCAATAGCTTAATTCATAAAGATTCAACCTTTCTGAACTGCAGTCGGGGGACTTCTGAATGCTACCTTTGGAAATGCAACGGAGATAATTATATCAATATATGCATTGAAAAATGGAATGATCCGCGTCATCCAGCAGTCATTACTAGGCTCTATATTAAGCAACATGCTGTTAGTTCTTGGGTGCGCTTTCTTTGCCGGTGGTCTTGTCCACTCTAATAGGGACCAGGTCTTTAATAAGGTACCTTTATGAAAATGCATATAATTGCATCCCTTGCTATATTTCTGTTATAACCATCCATGTGTTTGATCTGTACTGAGTTGCATTTGTCGATGCAGGAACCAGCTGTTGTAAACTCTGGGTTGTTATTGATGGCTGTCTGAGGTTGTATGTTTCCAGCAGTGCTTCACTTTACACATTCTGAAGTGCAGTATGGAAAATCTGAAGTTTCTCTTTCAAGGTTCAGTAGCTGCATCATGCTTGTGGCCTATGCTAGCTATCTATTTTTTCAACTAAAGAGCCACCGCAATCTTTACAGCCCAATTTGTGAAGTAAGTAGCTGAACGTTAATTTATGTAAACATTGAAATGAAGAAACATATCTTCGTGCATAAGAGTTAACATTTATGAACCTTGCATAAAAGACTTGAGACCACTTTAATCCTGTAATCAGTCATCATATGCATCAATGTAGAATCCTGCCTTCAGGATTGGGTAGCTTAAGTAAGATTATCAAGCCTCATAGGATGCATGTAATGTGGCTTACAGAATTCTTTAGGCTTTTAAATTAGATAGTTCTGTATTGGAATGTAATGTGCCTTCTTTGAGTGTCCACATAGAAGAACTGAAAAACATATATACGGCTGTCCTTCTGACTTTTTCCATGTGTCACACACCGCATTTCCCATCAGTTCTGGCACTTTTAATTGCATATATAATCATTTTCTATTTCACTGAATTCACATGAAGAACCATCCAACAACTACCTGACGAAACAGAGCACGCAAAAATTGAAGATAGTCGTTTCATATATATCATTATATATTTGCATCATGTGCACTTGACATCCTATCTTTTACATTACAGGAGGAAGAAACTGTTGAGGATGAGGAGGATGAGAAAGAGAGAACCCAGGGGGAAGCTATTGCCTGGCTTTTTGTGTTGACTATTTGGATTTCAGTTCTCTCTGGATACCTGGTAGATGCCATACAGGTACCGAAGAACATGTTCACAGTTACTCATACTTTATGACTGTTAAATGTTCTTGCTATTGCTTGATTTCTTTTTCTTTTTACCTTCCTCTCTGTCAACCACTGCCTCGGTGTAATCATATTTAAGCAAAGGTTATAAGGGCAACAAATATTATATCCATTTCACATCTATGTATATTACTCCTTACGTTGTGCATCTTTCATATGTTGTAACAGGGGGGCTCTGAATCATTAAACATACCAGTGGCCTTTATTAGCGTTATTCTGCTTCCTATCGTGGGGAACGCTGCCGAGCATGCGAGTGCCTATGTTGCTATGAAAGGCAAACTTGTAATATCCTTATTTCAAACCTTTGTTGCAACTTGATTTTGTAATTTTCTTCTCATTTGTTTAATCTCACTTTCCCATCCAAAAGGACATTACGCTAGGAGTTGCCATAGGGTCATCAACATAGATCTCCATGTTTGTGGTGAGATTATCTTCTCAACAAGACGAAACTATCCTGCCATGGTTTAGAATTTTCTTTGTTGCAATCAACACCATCTTTACATTATCTGCAGATTCCATTCTGTGTGGTAATTGGACTTGAATTTTCAATTGTTTGAGACAGCGACTCTTTTTATAACAGTTCTGGTGGTGGCATTTATGCTACAGGTCTACTTTCAAATCCAGCATCCTCTATGTGTTATGTTGTCTACACAATGACAGCAGCTTGCTCTTTTACTTCCATAGTACCCTTGCAAGTTCCGATTATCATATTTCTGTATATGTTCCTTTCCAGGAAGGCACGTCAAACTATTTTAAAGGCCTTATGCTCATCTTGTGCTACCTCATAGTCGCTGCAAGCTTCTTTGTGCACGTTGATCCCAATTCAAGTAAGTAGTTTGTTTATCATTCAACCTCCACAGTCATATCAACACTAGTTCAACAGTTTATCTGGTGCTTAGATGTAAGAGCTTAGTGAAGTGGAGCAAAATCTTGTTGATTGCTTACTAATTGTTCTGGGCATCAAGTGAATTGGGGTAACCTATTTTTGTCCACCAGTGTTTGTTTCCTTACCATGCATAGGTATATCTATGGTGTCCCGATTTAAATTTGACATGTGATGATGTGACATGCTGTATATAATTATGTATAATAATGATGTTAACTTTGTCAGTGCTCTTATAAATTTTGCTATGAGCACCAACTCAATGAAGCCTTTCAATTCTATAACACAATTGTGAGAAACAGCAGATTTATTTTCTGTCAGCTGAAGCTCCTAACATGTAGTTGGTTGAACTGAAGCAGGCGACAACAAATGACAAGTCCCAAACAGAACACCTGTGTACTAACAGGAGAAGGCTATCATTGGATTTGCAGATTTAGCATGTAGCAATATTTGGAACATAGCTTCTGCATGGATATGAAGAACAATTTGATGGCAGCATCTCACGCCGAGGCCTTAACTTCCAGCTTAAAATTGCAAGGTGCTGATGCGGCCTTTTGAAAACAGCAACAGCATCGCACTTTGAGAAACTGTAACTTTATGGGATAGCGTACAGATACCATAGTCTATAATTGTTGAAGCCTTTGTTGCAATTTTGGTGGTGATGTTGTATCAATGCCAATGAACCGGCGATTATGTGCAGTACTGCAGTTCAAGGGGCAATCTCTGCATACGCATTTGTAAACAGTGCTGGTTCAGTATCATGTTTTATCACTGTGGACAATCCTTTGAAATAGATTTTTTTTTGTCGAAACAAATTAAAGCACGATTGCATGTTTATTTGATTCATTTTCTAGAGGGCAACCAACGGTTCGCCAGATCCCAGATGCCTGACTTGCCTGACTTATCTGAAAGATCTCTTGTCTAGGCATAATCAAACCCAGTTTATGGTCAAATATGTACCCAAATCTGACTATCTTATGGATATTCGGCACTGAATTTTTTGTTTCTGCGGAGGCTCAATGTGAATCTCGTAGAATCTCTCCACTACGTACTCGACTGATGCGAGTTAACCATAGCTACTTGAGACGTCCCCTACCATGAACTTTACACGGATCAGTGTACTACTGATTACTGAATATATGAGCCATCACATGACACTCGGAACTAGGTGCTAGCTTCTCGATCTGTGTACTTGCGTAGTTAATTGCTTAAGTTTGCCCTTCATGTTCCTGAAGTGCCATTGTTAGCTGGGCTTAAGCTGTATACTAACGATTAGGACTAAAACCTAAGTTTATGGAAGTTTTTAGCAAGGGCGGCACGATTGGAGGTGGAAGAAAATGTAGCAACCATTGGATTAGAAGCCACAACGTTGGGCACTTGGGCGCCATCAAATTTCATGAGCGAAACGGATGATTATTTACGAAACATTTTACGCTAAAATGAAAAAAATATTGGGTATATCACATTATATCTTTTTCTTCAAATCCTTGTTCGTTCCATCCCCTCTAGAAAATCTTTGCCTTGGGCATCAGATCAACTGCAACGGGCGCCTAAGGTTCACCTGCTTCTCCATATTGTTTCGGCGGCTGGCTACACACACTCGCAGCAGGACTGACAACCCAGATGATAAACACCAACGACCTGCTAACAAGGAAACAATTCTACCAACTGGTCAGGCTGCAATGCTAGTACACGCATATTTCCACCAGAGCTGGAGGGGCATGTTAATACATCCAAAATATAATATACTACATGTAAATCCTCAAGATACAAGAAACACGTTACTAGCTAACAATTCTCATGGTTGAGCACAAAGTAGCAGCAAAAGGGTTCATCAGTTACGAAGAAAAAAAAGGCTTCCAATGTGCAGCTATTACAAACACTGAAAATTCTCAATATTAGTTTTGGGCCACCTTCTCAAGGAATTGCACCAAGTTCATGAAACCCAGTTCCAGTAATCACATGGAATTGAGACTTTAGGATCAATCCCCTCCAGCATCCTTGACATCTACTGTGAACTCGTATTCCTGGTCGCAGCCCAGATAGGAATCTGACATCAAGTAAATCATGTAATCCTTTCTCCCTGCTTCCGCAGCGGCAGTGAACTCGAGCTTCACACGAGCCCTCTTCTGGAGTGCAACCCTCTTAATTGCCAGTAACTGGTTGGTTGAGCCATCACCAACCACCAACCACCAGCCTTCTTCTTTCGGCTTTGGGTACCTGGGAGCATGAACTGACCCAACATCAGATGGCAGGTTTGTCATGTCACGCTCTAGCGTCACCTGCACTGTTACACTGTCACCAGCCCTTATATCATCACCCTCACGAACTTCATAAGCCATATCAATATTGGGGAACCGTTTCAAGAATTCAATTATATCTTGCAGCTGAGGGTTTGATAATTCCAGCAGATCTCGCATCTCGTCAATGCCCATCTCGGACAGATCAAATATACTCTCTACGGGCTTCCCTTCATTTTCTTGGCATCTCCGAGCCAACTCCTTGGTGAAGTGTGGAAGTTGAAGCAGCACAGAATCACGATCCCACATGCCTTGTGTCACCATTTGACTTAACTCCATTGCATTAAGAGCAAGAGTGAGCCATCCATTACTGGAGATAACATCAACCATTGCCTGGAGCAATCTATGGGCAGAAAGGAGTATCTCCCTTTGGTCCGCTGCCAGGTTCCCTACCACCATGTGCCTTGAGAAGTGGGCTTGCAGCAGTGCGTTGGCCTTGACATGTGGATCACCGTACTTGGGCTTCTCAATTGAAAATCTCTGATGTCTAACTAGCCTCTCAATGACTTCTTCCTCACCAGGGCGGCTTGGAAGCTCTGCATACTCTGATGCAGCGGCTAGAATCTCCAGCAGACCTTTCATCTTAGTCTTCTGAGTTAGCATAGAACTAAACCGCTCAATAGTTGTGTAGCTAATGTAATAGTATGAGGCAATTAGACCAAGGTTGAGAGGCTTCAAGTACATATCCTCCTCTATAGCCACACACTTGCTTGATTCTAGGTCATTCAATACTGTCTCCACCAGCTCAGAAAGATGATCTGAGAGATGCCTGTGACTGACACCCTGCAGATTGTAGTAGTTAGGGTTCTTGTTCAGCCGCCGGTACATGAAAGTCCAAGTAAGATAATCCACGGCCTCTTGCTTGTTTTCTATAACACCAACCACCACCTCAGCATTCATATGATCATGCAAGAAATGGTGAAGATGGCTCTCAGCAGGGAAGGCCTCAAAAAGGAACTTTTTATAGTATTCCTTGCGTGGCGCATGGCACAATATAACACATTTTCCTGAGTTATCTTGAAGAGGCCTACTAGCATGACCCATCATTTGTAACAGATCAGTGATCGGATAATCAGTATGGGCATTCTCCCTGCCATCATAATACTGGGTTCCCATCACAACAACCAAATGAGCAGGCAATGATCTTCCCCAGCACATTGTGCTGCTCGCAACACACACTTGGATCCTCCCACCAAGAAACAACTGAGTTACAAGCTCCTGATCAAGGTCACTTAGACCCTCATGCAAATAGCCTACACCACATTTCAGCGTATTTTTAAGTGTTTCTTCGTTCACCCCTCTAGCAAAAGTATCCATCTCACCTTCTGACCCGAGGAGGAAAGGAGTTCCATCACCCTCAACGCTAGAGTATGCACACAAGTCCAATGCTGTCAACCTTGCATGTTTACGTGTCGGTACAAAAACCAGGGCAGGTTTACCATTCTTTGCATGCTGTGTGATGGCAGTGTATGTTGGCTTTGTCATCGCTTGCATTCTTGCCTCAAAATTTGATATATCCACACCCTGAATGTGTATTTCTAATGGCACTGGTCGCACTGCTGGAGGGAAGTTGAAAAGGCCATGAGAGGTGGCACCAATCCATTCACCAAGATCTTTAGCATTTGCAAGTGATGCTGAAAGCGCCACAATCCGGATGTTACTTGAAATGCGCCTCATCCTAGAGACAATGATTTCCAAAACATGTCCTTTTTCAGATCCAATCAGATGAAGCTCATCAACAATAAATAAGCTGACCTGTTGGATGTGTTTTCGCTGTTTCCAGCGGCGAGAGAGTGCATCCCACTTCTCAGGAGTACTAATAATGATCTCACCTTTATCAAGAAGCTTCAAATCAGCTGCAGTTTCACCTGTTAGCTCAACAACACGTGCAAATTCTCCAAATTTCCTCCCCCAGTCCCTGTATCTTTCTTTTGCAAGAGCTTCAATAGGAGCTATATACACAACTCGCATATTGGTTTCACCAGATAATGCCTTCTGGTGATTCCTTAGTATGGCAAACTCTGCACATATGGTTTTTCCACTGCCTGTGGGTGCAGCAACCAATACGCTGTCATCACTGTTATATAAGACAGTGAACACTTGAGTCTGGATGGGGTTGAAATGTTTAAAAGCACTATAGAGGCCTTCATATTTTGCATTTCTCAAAGCAGTAACCGGTAGTGGCTGTAGATCAAGCAATTCAGTCGGTGGAGCATATTTTTCTGGAAGAATTAAGTGCCTAAAACAGACAGGAAGAATCGTCTGAGAACCAAGCCACTTGTCAGACACAACACGTATGAAGTATTGAGGGGGCAGTGGCTCATATATTGGCACTGTAAAGTTAAGTGTATGATCTTCATCCACATATTGTTTCTTAAGCATGAAGTACTCATGGTGAAGAATGTACTCGCCATCATTATCCTCAACTATAACCCAAAAGGGCTCCACATAGCCATGTACCTTATCATCCCATTGGAAATCAGGAGTTATAGTCAGCTCAAAACCCAAAACTGTGCGGGTAATAGGTTGAACATGCGCTGAAAGGTTCAACTTTGGTAGTTGGTGGATGCACTTGTGCAGCTGCCTCCCCATCTTTGGATAACGGATCAATTCACCAATTTCTTGTGATGAAAGGTCATAGTACCTCTCCCAAGCCAACTCTTTTTTCTCCAGTTTCATCAGAATTTCCTTAGGAATACCAGGAAACTGGCGCAAGGGAGTTTGAACATTCCACATCTGCTTATCAACCATCTTGCAAAGATTCAGAGCTTTCTCCGCTAGTTGAGCCCATCCCCTCTTCAAAACTATCTCAAATAGCGCTCTTAAGAGGCGGCCAGCACTCTGCATCATATCAGAATAATTAAATAATATATTACAATGAATACCAGATAAGCAAACAATTCAAATTCAGAAGTGTATTCAGCAGACAAACACATTACCTGTCTAATATAGACCATATCAGAACTAAGGGAAAGACCCTCTAGCTTCAGTCTAGAAATATATGCTTGCAGCAAAACATTAATCTTTGCACTAGGCTCCTCCAAGCTCTCTTTCACAGGAATCGGTACACGATCCAAAAGCTTTGCCAGTTCCATTTTCTCATCTTGCCTGACACCAACATACTTAAATTCTTCACTCAGAGAGAACAGTCGGCACAGCTCAATATCTCCCATTGTTGGCTTCAGGTACTCATTGTATGTTGAGATAGTCCCATGGCTAATATAATAGTAACTAGCAATCCTTCCCAGGTCAGTAACCTGAAAATATCCTGTTTTTCTGTCATACTTGATCAAATTGTTCCTATCCAGCAGATTTGCAGCAGAGTGTACCTGAAGCAGCACAGAAGTACAGGAATCAGTAGTGGAACAGGCAAATTGGAAAGAAAAAAAAACTATGCAAGATTGAGAGTATCTAGAGAACCACATTAACAATGCATGCAAACAATTATTGCTGGCAATACTTCAAAAAGTCTTGTGCTAGTACCAATACGCAAACAAAACATTTCAATTAAACCAATAAGGAACTCATTCAACAAAAGCCAAATAGCAGGGATTTTTTTCCAAGGAAAAAAATAATCTGGTATGCTGCCCCCTCCTTCATTTTAACATAGATTTAAAATTTATGCACATCTCACTCAGATATTTCACACAATGAATTGGAGCATGCCTGGGTCACAACATAAGCATGTGTTATTTTTTTGTGATGTGTATCTTAAGAACTGTACCAATCAATTTTCATGCCCACCCATTCCACATTGTTAGTATTTTCGAAATATATCTTACAGTGCTGCATTTTGGTATGACAGTACAAGATAGTCAATAAATGGGGCAGACAATGTCACCAGCAAAGAATTTTTTCCCATGCGACTATACTACAGATGTAACATTACAATACATCTGGAAAGTGGAGACGAAACTATGAACCAATACAGGCACAAACGTTTCCCCCCTGTTCCCAGATGCAAAAACAACATTCACTATGCATCCATAAATGTTAATACAATGGTACTAAATGATTTGATGCAGCCATTCCGGTGCAAAGGAAATAAATCTATGCTGCTTCAGTTTCTTGTAAGGGCCCAAGGATGTCATTGCCATAATGAAGTATCAATCCAAACATGCCATCTCAATACTGAACATCTCTCTTAGACGTCAAGAAAATTTTACAAGAGAAATTATTTATAAATGAACCTAAGCTTACGCAACTGTTGACTACCAGGAATTACTAATTAGAGAGAGAACATAATACTCCCAGACTCTGTAGAGAACCTAGGAAGCAGGCTGACACTACAAATAGATTAAACAAAGATAATATAGGAGCAATCAGTGCACGTATAGAAGCAGCCAAACCAATACTGGAGAAATAAGGCATCAGAATGATGGGGGTTACTATGGAACTTTAAAAAAGCAGAACATAAAGTGCAGTATGTACTTACCAAGTCAGCTCTCCTTTCATCTAGTGTTTTGTCTTTCTCCATGATATCTGCTGGTAAACCATACAATGTTGGATTCCGTAGCATCCGTATGTAGAGGTAAGTGTACCCAAGCCACGAACATGCCTCCCGAGCATTCTGAATAGTTCCCAGAACAATCTCTGCATTTAATTGATCAGCCAATTTGGATATGAACTGACTCTCAATAGGCAATTGTTGATTCATAAGGGACAGGTAGTATTGCAGTTCACTGTGTCCAGTTAAGATTATTCCCTCTCCATGTGTATCATACTGAGGCCTGCCTGCACGACCAAGCATCTGCATAACATCAAGAGGACTTAGTTCTGTCCAAGCACCTTTTTCTGGATTGTAAATCTGGGTTCCCTTTATAATAACAGTGTGTGCAGGCAAATTGACACCCCATGCAAGGGTGGCTGTTGAGACGAGGACCTGAATATGTTTATCAGCAAAAAGTTCTTCAACAAGTTCACGGTCTACCCTTGCCAACCCAGCATGATGAATTGCGAAACCATATGGCAAAAGGTCTTTAAGATCACTGCTTTTGACAAGATCTGCATGAGTGCCAAGAATCTCTTGGCTTGCACTCTCATCCTTCAGAAAACGGGTCAATGTGTCATTAGCCAATGCAGTGTCTCTGATGGCACGAGCAGTTTTCGCGGTCTCCTTCCTCGAGTGCACAAATATAAGCACTTGATGTTTACCAGCAGCAGACATAACCTTCTCGTAACAAATCTCATTCATCAACTGAAACCTCTGCAGGGGCTTCCTCACAGTAATCCCTATGTATTGCTGAGCAAGAGGACAAGGTCGGTAACTGTTATCAAAGTGGAATAGACCATCAGAGCGAACACGCAAGAACACTGCAACATCTTCATAGTTTGGAAGAGTTGCTGAGAGGCCAACCAGACGGATATGTTCCTTGGTCGTCTCAATCTGCCGGACAGTTCTAGAAACAATGCTCTCCAGAACAGGCCCTCTGTTGTCATGAAGCAGATGGATCTCATCTATTATTAGAAGCTTTACCATTTGAGTATAGGTTCTGTCACCTGATTTCCTTGTGACGATATCCCATTTCTCAGGTGTGGTGACAATAATCTGTGTTTCATCAATTTGTTGCTTGGTCAGGTTCTGATCTCCACTGAGCTCCCTAACAGTAACATTATATTCTTTCAGCCGTGCCGACAAATTTCCAACAACTTCAGCAACCAAAGCTTTCATCGGAGCCACGTAGACAATTTTGTACTCGGTATTGTCAAACTCACCATCCTTCATATGCAAACCAATCTGCTGAAGAATCGTAAGCACAGCCACATTGGTTTTCCCAGCACCTGTTGGTGCACACAGAAGGATATTGTCTGGTTTGAAAAGGGCAGTGTCATAAACCTTGCTCTGAACCCTATTCAGCTGTGTCATCCCAGCAAAAGCCGGCTGAGCCCATTCCGGCATATCAGATATCTTAACAATCTTCTCCCCAGTTTCATATGGCCTAGGTTTAAGCGCTGGCACATGGACCTCCTCATATCCCTTATGAGGCGTTCTAAATGATCCTGGAGGAAGTTCACATTTCTTGTTGGCCATCAAGAGGCCACCTTGATGGAAGGAGAGGCTGTCAAGATCCAGCAGCTGCCTCTGGCCTTTCAACCAGCCACTCTCCATATCACGGTCAACTACCCTACGATCCCTCACACCGTCAACACCAGCACTGTCATTGATTAGAAGCCTTTTGGCCTCGTCCCTGATACTTTTCTCCAGGTTCTTCTGTCTCTCTTTTGCTGATGCTCTCGTTGCATGCAGTTGCTCCAATATTGGAGCTAGGCTTGGGTTACTCGTCATCTGTTCCTCTATCTCCTTTCGCTGTTCATGATCTTCAGCCCTGGCTAAGCGGGTACACCAAACTATCTTAAGCCGGTTGCGTAGTAGCAATTTAATGAGATCAAACTTCTCATAGTCCAAAAGCATGACAAGCCTGTTCTCAACATCTCTGTCATCACCCTCAGCAATTATCTTCAAGATGTCCTCAGCAAGCTTCTGGCTTTGCTGGGGATCAATCTTTTCATATGCATGCGATATCTTCCTCTGAAGCCAGTAGGCATCAATGTCCTGCACATTTATAGTCAGCCCCTCATTGGTGTTCTGCAGATCATCGTCATCTAACTCGCCACCCATTTGCATAGCTCCAGGACCGCTGAACTCAGCCACATCATCCTCATCCTCCTCATCCAACTCATCTTGCACCTGATTAAAAAATGTAAGCCATGTAAGCACACACGCGACATTTCAGACGGACACAGCAAGAGAGGTTTTAGACAGAAGGATGGGTTGAACCATAGATTTACCTGATCAAAATCGCTCTCCTCCTCATCATCGTCCTCTTCAAACTCAACAGCAACGCCAATATCATCATCCAGTGTCGTGTCCATGCCGTCACCAGAAGGCACACTAGCAGAATCGCCAGCCGCGGCATCATGGAAATCTGTAATGAGCTTCCCAATGGAAACGAGCTGGTCGAACATCTGGTTGGAGATAGGGTTAAGGAGCAGCTCGATCTCCTTCTTCTTGTCAGGGTTTTTGATCTTGTCATTCTTGAGGACTGTGAGCACCTCATCGGCGGCGCCACCAAGGACGTCGAGCGGCTGGCCGCCGAACTGCTGCTCGATGACGCTGAGCAGGGCCTCGTAGGCGGCGCGCGTCTCCTTGGTCTGGGGCTTGTAGACGACGTCGTCGTTGAGCGAGAGCACGCTGACCTCGCGCTGCGCGGCGGCGGCTCGGCGCCTGCGCTTGGCGTCGCGGCGGGGGACGTCGGGGTCGGCGTCGTCGCGCTGCTTCTTCTTCCTCGACTTGTTCAGCTTCTCCTCGAGCTCGGGGGGTTTGGTTTGGACAGCGCGGTCGCCGAAGCTCTTAGGATCGATCCTTCCCCAGAGCGTCTCGGGCTCGCCCGTGGGCTCGTGCGTGTCGCGGGGGCGCGAGTCGGTGGTGAGGACGAGGCTGGAGTTGGCGCGGTACTCGTACTGCTTGAAGCGCGCGTGCGCCTCGGCGCCGCCGCCCAGGTTCGCCATGGCTGCAGCTCGGGCCGCAGGAAGGCAGGGGTCAGGAGGCAGCAGGGATCGAAGCAGAAGAGCAGGGGTGAATAAGTTTAGGTTTAGGGTGCTTCCCGTTACCTTGTGCTAGGCGGGTGGCGCGCGGCTAGGCCCCGCTGCTCTCCTCGCCTCCGCCTCCGGTGGCGGCGCCGTCGTTGCTCGCGTCTGCGATGATTTGGGGGAGATGGCGGCGCGCCTGAGATGATTTGGGATTGGGGTTGGCGTGGCTAGGTCATCCACGGCAGGAGGATACCGAGGAGTGTGACTGTGTGAGGTCGGTTCGAGACGAACGAACCGACTTACATCATGGGCCGGGCCAGCTTCACATCGTATACTGCAATTATTCCAGGCCATATTTAAGGCCTGGAAAATTTTCCCAACGTGGGCCAACTCCAAGACGGCCTGCAAATCGCAAGCATCCTCCTAGCGCAAAATTCTGCAGAATCTCATTCTGTCGTTACATATTTCCTCTCCCCTCTTTATCATTGCGGTTATTTTATATTCATAAAAATATATTTTTGTTTATGTTGCATAGACATACCAAATAAATTCGAAATATCCGCAGAGTTATCAAGATACTTTTGGTTTATATTTTTGGGTATTTTACAAAAATGTTTACATTAAATTTACACATAAAAACACTTACATAAGTATTAATCTTAAAAGTACCAAAACATAGGAATTCAGATTGATGCATTCTTAAAAATGCTTGCATGGTCGACGACTCGACGCACCGCACACATGCAAGCGCGCTATACACAAAAATGATCAGAACAAAACGTCTTGCATCATTGAGCAAATACGCATACATTGTTCATGCACCGCCCTATTACATCCGCCTTGTTCTTTTCAACTTAAATTTAAACTTAAAAACTTATCGCTGCAAGTCAAACACTGTCATACTTTGTAGCTGTTCTTGTCAAATCCCTAAAACAATTCTGAAAATACTTTTTTGTCTCTTCAATCTCCTATCAAGCGTTCACAGCATTTTGAGTTATAAATGGTTTCGGCCGATAAAAAGAAAGGCTGACAAACTAAGATTCAGAACAAGGGTGTATATGTTATATTGCCAGCCATGTAATTAAGATAGTGCGTGTTAAAAAAGTCCTCACTACTTTAGTTGGGGCCGCACATGGCTAATCAGCAAAAGCAGTACTTGATTCGGCCAAATTTGGATACATATAGCATATCTTGTGGTTGTTAATCATGAACTCCACTAACGCATCGTCCCAACCAACGAGTGTATATAGTCTACCTTTAATTAGCAAGGTTAGGTTCCTGTTGTATTAACTAGTGATCAATATATATAAATAAGCACTGGTACGTTCGTTGATTCTTGCAGGTTTGGAAAGACTGTCACTTCTACCCATCGCTTTATCCCATCTATTCTGCTTCAATTTTTTTTTTTGAGGAATATTCTGCTTCAATTTGATATGTGACCAGCTGCGCGATGGCAATAAACAAAAACATGTCATGAAAGGCAAGCTATGCCAATGCCAGAAGAAATAATTAAATTGTCCCATATATCGATTTAAGCTGGTCCAGGACCACGCATGCTACCTGCTCTAGCTTCCTTTTAGTTCCCTTAAATTTCGTTCTGCTTTTTATGGAGTTGTTTTATGCATGCATGACTAAGTATCCATGTCTAAGTTGATTTATGCATGCATGACTAAATATCCATGTCCAATTCTCTCTTCGTGACGTGTCCTGCTATAATTAAGTAAACACCAACAATATTGTAGTTTTGCACTGATTATTTCTTTTTTTCTTATTTGAGATATGCTTCATCTGGCTTGACCACCGTCCACCTTCGAAAAGCTAGGCAGCGGCAACGATGCCGCGGTTTTGACGGTGAGAGTAACAGCAAGGAACAGATTAGATAATACTGGACCTCCAAAATTGTGGAAGGAAATTAACCAAATGCCACTCTCGACATTATGCTATGTTACTTTGCCATTTTCTACCTTTTAACCTTTTTTCAACATGTGAAATGACCATTGTGCCCTTCTTCTTCATTGACCTCCTTCCACCGAGCCACTTCGCCGCCGGCCTCTCCATCCTCTCCAACGAGCGCAGGTAGATGAAATCCGGCATTTTTTCTGCCACCCAAACCAGACCCGATCTCAGACCATGTCCTGATCGAGCTCCTCCACACGCTCGGCAAGAGGCCGGGGCGATGCAGACGGCGGCGGCGCAGACGAGGGCAATGCCTTGGCATGAGGCAACGGATGTGGCGGCGCAGTTGCCGAACGCCAACAAAGTGAAGGTGGCGCTAGGCGAGGTGAATGCGACCGACGTGAAGAAGGCGGCGGGCTCCCAAAACAACTATGGGGGCGTGTAGTGGGAGACGTGCAACACGGCGGTGGCAACCAAGTGCAAGAAATGGGAGTTATCTATAAGGTTTTTCATGTAGGATGGATGATGATTTGGAAGAGAGAGAGAGAGAGAGCGTTTATAGAAATTTGGGCCATCTCCAGTGACAAAGTCGACTCTACACTAGAATTAAGAATTTTTTGTGTGAGCTAGTTGTCTAAAAAGTGTACGACCATCTCTACCTTATAAATGACTTAGAGATAACTGATGTGTACATTTATACATGCTCTAAAAAGATTAGCTATCCATGAACCCCTTGGTCTAGTCGTGTGGCAACCGAGTCGTTTGAAAATATGGAAGGCTCATTCTTCCATGAATATAGCATTGGCAAAAAAAATTGCATGTACCGAGCAGTCCACCCAAAAGCTTAAGTTGATGGGAAAGGGTGGGCAATTCATTTATACTCTTCAACACCCCCTCACGTGGAGCCTCGGTCTCAACACGTGGAAAATAGGAGCAGACAACAATTGTGTCTATACCAGGATTTAAACTCAAGATCTTTGGCTTTGATACCACACTTGTTAGAAAATAGATGTCTAAAATAGAGAACGAAAGACATAAAATTTTTACGTGGAAAACCCTTTCGGAAAAAACCATAGACGTATAAAGGCGAAACCACCATACGAGAAAACCTGATGTCTCTAGGCACCGTTCGACGCATCTAGCCATAGGGCTATAGGGTCCTATTTATATAGGTTTGGGATAAAGCGTTCTCGTAGGGTTCATGTTCGTTCTCATCTTAATTATACTCTCTCCTTTCTAAAATGTAAGGCGTGCATGTATTTTAAAAAGTCAATGTTTAAAATGTTTGACTAATAATTATGCTAGGAACATATATGCTCAATGTTATACATGTGATATTGTTATATTCGTATTTGAAAGTACTTTGATATGATGTTAATTTTATAGTTATTGATGATATAATATGAAAGAAATTAATGGTCAAAGTTTACGTTTGTTGATTTTATCAAAAAATTATATGTCTTACATTTTAGAACGGAGAGAGAGTAAAACTTAATCTGGCCCACTAGCTAGATACTGGCCACAGTCAAGCTGATCGATGTGAACAAATCATCTGGAAACCTGCCTGTCGCGTCTTCATGACTTATGCAGTGTGAAACCAAGAAAGTGACGCTTCACCAAAAGTCTATATGTATGCATGCTTGCTATGCTGCATGTATGTATCGAAGTCTTGACAAGTCCACTGAAAGATCCAACCTAGCTAATTAACCCTGCATGCATGGATTACATGTGTTTGATGCATGCGTATATATGGTGGTGTAATTATGTACAGGCCAATTGAGATAGCTCCTGAACAACATTAGCTGCCTTTAGGGCAAGATTTTTAATTGTGATAAGTGTGACTGTGCGAGCTAGCTGGAGTCCATCAATCAGATGCTAGCTAGGATCGATATACTAATACAAGAAGCAAATTATGGCCAAATGCAGTGTCAGCTAGCTAGCTCATAGGAATCAGAAATTAATCTTGCCTCGCTGACACGGCAAAAGGGTACCTGGGTACGTGCGCTACCAACATATCTACATACGTACGTACGTAGTTCATTATTTTGTTCGTTTCTCGATCAATCCGCCTTCAACTTGAAGGCTTCAAGAGACTCCGGCTCTCTTTTGATTCGCAGTTGATTTTGGTTGTAATTTAATTTTTTTTTTAAATGCAGTAAAAAAAATTGAGATCTCTAAGAAACATAAAAGGTTTAAAAAGTATGTAAAAATATTTTTAAAACTTTTGAGACAATGCCCTAATTTTTTTAAAAAAATTCTTGCACCAAAAATAAAAAAAAAATATAATCAAAACAACACAAAACCATGGATCAAAGAGGGCTCTACACATATATATGCACCGACCAAGCTCGAGAGCTATAACCACTTAGGCCTTGTACATTTGAGCTTAGCGCAAGGTAGTGTAGCGTTTCAGTAAAATTTGAAAGTCTTTAAAGAGAGGTTTAAATATCATAAAAAAATAATTTAAAATAGTTTTAGAATCTTTGAAAGAGGTACTAAAAACCTAAGGAAAATCAATACAAATTATTACACCAAATAGGCTATATAAAAGAGATAAATTTTACAGAAACGCTACGCTACGATACACTAAGCTGAAATGTACAAGGCCTTAATTACTATAAACCAATGTACCATGTTATATGTTTTAACGTCATCAACGTAAAATACAAATTTGAGGCTAAATAAAAAACACTGCAAGTCAGGAAACTACAACGCAATTTTCTCTTGCATTTAATAATATAGAGACAGAATACATTGTAATCACTCTTCAGGTTTGATCCGAGGGCTGTTATTGTAAGATAGATAATTATTACACACAATTCTCTCATTTATTGAACATACAAATATTTACTGGCGTCGACTCTTTCGCATCCAACTAATTATAACCCCTTGCATCCATCTAGTAATTTTTTTTTATTTCATTCGATTTTGTTTTTGCCATGTATCACTAAGGCTCAACTTTTGTTTAGATACCCTAACTTTCTAATTTGTTAATTCGATTTCTTACGGCGAAGATCAAGCGGAGGGATGGCTTCAATATTGATGTATTCCCTCTAAAACACCATTGGTTTGTTCCCAATGCATCGCTTTAATTTTCTCATAATTTAGAATTGGCTCTGAACTTTTTTTTTCCCCTTGGATAGTTCCATCTAAACTGTTAGGAGGGAGATGCTTAAACTTAAAGAGTGTTCAGTGCGCGCAGTCAATGGGAAACAGTGTTCAAACGACCCTCGCAAATCGCAATGACTCATAATGGGGAATTGAACTAGCTACGTACCCCAGATGGGTTGTACAATTACGTACATCTGTAGTTGATTACATACGTGCATGCATGTTCATGCACTTCCAAACCTTAGAAAATGGAGCACTCCTGATGAGCCGTGAGCGAGCAAGCAGCAATACCACCCTGCGCCATTCCACATTTCCATTCCATTCCCCCACACCCACACCCACAGCAACCATTCAGCTCCAGCTCCAGCTCAGCCCCCACCTTCCACACCCCACGGCACGAGCACGACCATGGACGTCGCCATGGCGTTGCCACTCGCCGTCTGCCTCCTCCTCCTCTCCTCCGCCGCCCTCTCCCTCCTCCTCCTCGCCCACTGCCTCGCCGCCCGCCGCCGGACCAGGACCCCCGCCCACCCCAACCCCGAGGCTCCGCAAGCCACCTTGCCCGCGCCGCCCAAGGCGGAGGAGGCGCCGCGGAGGCTGGCGTGGCCGGAGGTGGCGGCGCTGACTGCCGGCTTCGACGAGGCGGCCGTGCTGGGGCGGGGCGGCTCCAGCACCGTCTACCTGGCCAGGCTCCGGGACGGCTCGCCGGCTGCGGTCAAGGTGCACCGCTGGTGCGGCGGCGAGCGCCGGATGCGCGCCTTCCGGCAGGAGCTCCACCTGCTCCGCCGCATCCGCCACCCGCACCTCGTCGCCCTCCTCGCCTACTCCGACCACCACGGTCTGTGCACTCCTTATTTTTTCTTAAATATTCATAAATAGTAGTTACAAAAGTAAAAATCCGAGTAGAAATTATTGAAGCTGGCTTTACGTTACATGCTGTGGTTCCTGTGTTCCTTCCCTTGCTTTTTACGCTCCCTACACCGACTGTCGGTAGCTTTGTTTTCCCCCGACCTCCAGTGGTTTATAGCCAACGAATGGCAACAAAAAAAAAACATATATATGATATGTAAAGATAGCTTTTATACATTTTTTAAAATGACTTTTTTTTTTGCTTTTGAATGGTGAACCTTTTTTATTTGTTTACACTATTTTCCATTTAGTTGTTTTGTACAAAAATGTTTATGTATATTATATATAAGCTAACAGTAACATTTTTAAATTTTCATCGATCGACTGATCTGTTGTTGATCTTGCTAGAAATTTGTTTTTTAAGTTAGCAACAGGTTTTTCAATTTGTCTACCTCTTTTCCACTTGGTTCGATAGTGCTAGCTATTTCATACTGTAAAAGACTTGTGTACTTATGCTTACAATAAGTTTTCAACCTTTTTTCCACTACCTGTGATTTTTGGATGGAAACATGATCGATAGGTTTTTAGGTTAACTACGTTCGGTATTTTAGTTAACTTCTATAATTTTTCGACGTTTGTGTTTTCTCGTTTTTTTTTACGTTCTTAAAAATTAACGGTTGTAAAGTACTCCATAGGACTAATGATTAATGAATTAGCGGCAACTTGCGAGTTAGCGGATTAATTTGAAATAGATATGGCTTTGTTGACGAGGAAGATTCGAAGTTAGTATGAACATGCACAGAATTGAATTGGGTACGGAGAGAATGATTAATTGCACGCGTGACATCACCTTACTGCCTACCTAACATAGAACAACGTCACCCGATTACTTTATTTGCTTATATTCTAGGTGGACTAATTTCTCAGCATAGAAAAAACAAAAGTACTGTAGTAAATTAATCAAGTACCACAGTAATTACTAGTATTTGTTTTATGTTGTATGATGATATGATTACAAATATAACGGACTTCCACATTACGTGATTACGTGAGTACGTGGTTGTTTCCATTTAAAAGGTGTACGTACTCTCGGTGTGCTCATACAGTAATGCTCCTCACTTAAATAATGTGTTACTGTTTGTTTTTACTTGATCACTTGTGTAGGTGTAACACTCACTTGATTCTTGTCTTGCAATTTTTACTTCATTCTTGTCTTGCAATTTTTGTTGAGCGCTACTACAACTCACTATACTATTAAGATGAAACCAAACGGTGCAACATTTTCTTTCTCCTCGGATCTCTCCGCCTCTATTATCCTGCCTTCGATCTTTCGTTGCTGCCATCGCGCATTCCTTCGCTTTCGTCCTCCTCTTCGGAATGCATGCTCCATGCACCTCCTATGTACGGCTACCTCTGCCACCACCCACGACCTTCCCTACCCCCACGGCACCGCACGCCTATCTTCCGTCGCCTCGCTAGCCTTGCCCACTTTAATCTTGGACGCTGGTGCACATCCGCCCACCGTCGCCGTTTGATCGCCTTCACAGAGGCTTTTGGCTCCGACGCCAGCATCCTGCGACCTCCCATGGCCCCCTATCAACTATTGGGCAGGGGACCTTTCCAATTGAACTTAACCCGAAAGAGTGGCGTGGTGGCGGCGTGGTGTGGGGAAGAGGGAAGAAGGGGCGTGTCGTGCTCGAGTAAGTAGGGTATACCGTCTAGATGTATAGTACTACCTCTGGTCACAAAAAGAAGTCATCATTGACTTTTGGACACACCTTTGACCATTCGTCTTATTTAAAAAAGTTATATAGATATTATTTATTTTGTTATGATTTGGTTTATTATTAAATGTAATTTAAGTATTACTTATATTTTTACATATTTGAACTAAATTTTAAAATAAGATGAATGGTCACAGACGTGTCTAAAAGTCAACAACAATTTCCTTCCGTGACCGGAGGGAGTACATGTGTTTCTAATTTCTCTCATTTTTGTTTCCATGCAGAGGAGGGAGGTGCACTGGTCCTGGAGTACCTCCCCGGCGGCAGCCTCGCCGACCGCCTCCACGGCGGCGCCACGGGCCCTCGTCCGCTGCCCTGGGCCCACCGCATGCTCATCGTCCACGACGTCGCCGCCGCGCTCCACCACCTCCACCACGCGCCCCCCGACGGCATGCCCCCCATCGTGCACGGCGACGTGTCCGCCTCCAACGTGCTCCTCGACGGCGCCGCCCGCGCGCGCCTCTGCGACCTGGGCTCCGCCTGCGAGGGCTTCTCCGCCGCCGTCGCGCCCACCAGGGCCGCCGTCGGCTCGCCGGGCTACGCCGACCCCTTCTTCCTCCGCACCGGCATCGTCTCCGACAAGTCCGACGTCTACAGCTTCGGGGTGCTGCTGCTCGAGTCCATCACGGGCTCGCCGGCCGCCGGCATCTCGCCGGCGGGCGGCGGCCAGAACCTGACGGCGAGGGTGCTGCCGCGTCTGAGGACGAAGGGGGTGGAGGGGCTCGTGGACACTAGGCTAGGGGAGGAGTACGACGCGGCGGAGGCCAGCGACGTAGCCAGGATCGCCGTCGAGTGCGTCGCGG
Source organism: Raddia distichophylla (assembly GCA_005191435.1). Taxonomy (NCBI): domain Eukaryota; kingdom Viridiplantae; phylum Streptophyta; class Magnoliopsida; order Poales; family Poaceae; genus Raddia; species Raddia distichophylla. The sequence goes on along the minus strand of SPJY01036992.1, from coordinate 1,419,587 downwards.
CGCAGCCGGGCCTTCGGCCGACGATGGCGCAGGTGCGCGCGGCCATTGCGGACAAGGCGGCAAGGTCCATCGCGGTGGCCGGCGGCGGTGACGATAATTATAAGTTGCCCACAAGAAGTGATGGATTTGATTCTTCTCCTTTCCTTTAGATCTTTTAGCAGCAAGCTCGAGTTTTTTTTCCTATTGGCAAATGAAAATTTATTGTTCTTTGACGTCTAGGGTAGAAAATCGTGGGGGATATCGACTAGAGTGAAATGTAAATATAAATTTGTGTCGACTTCTTAACATTGACAGATTAACCCTAGAGGAATAAGAGTGTAATGATTCAGTCATGATGAATTTTTGGACGACGTACATATGATTGGGTCATAATTGTACGTAGAAAGGATTTGGAGTAGCCCAAGCAAGAGCTGCTGCAGTCATTGATCTCTGTGGTTCTGTGATGTTCTCCATGATTGGCTTGGGAATGGCAGGTTGCAAAGGCTTAGCATGTACTGGCAGGAGAGCTTCCTGGACCACAGGATTGAAGAAATTGTTGCCACACAGGCTGGCCTAAGCAGAATGCAGAGTAAATTGTACTACACCTGCATTTCCACCTGCTTCCAACTAGCAAAGAGGTTGACTATTACAAGCTGCGGTTTCTTCAGGGTTTCTAGAACTAATTGAAGACCAACCAGATGATGTAACAACTAACAACACAAAGTTATGTGCGTTCGTAGTTCATCTGGAAAGGTAGGGTAGGGGAAGAAGGGTTTCAAATCCCATTTTGGTCTGAAATTTCGCTTGGGCCAGATTTCCGATTTCCTAGGTTTTCCTGTTAAAGTTTGATGAAATTTTAGTTGTGAAGTTTATATCAGATAGAAGGGACAGAACAAAAAAAGAAGAAGGAATCACTGGAGTTCTCCAAACATCGTCCTGTGTTCAATTTCGCCCGGAGATCATTCGGGTTCACCAGGAGTCCAGGACATCAAGGGAAAATCGTTCTGATTTGTTTTTTCGAAAAAAAAAACGGTTGTAGGTGAAATCATTCAGGACTTTTCAATGTTACGAGAGAGAAGTGGAACACATGGAAGAAGTATTATTTTGGGTATTAATACCAGACCATTAAATTAAATTTCTGAAGAAAGACTACTTGGTACATTGTCTTTCTCATATTTTGAACAAGCAACAAATAATACAAGATTAAATAAACTTTCCTTCTCACACGGGAAGTGGGAATATTGTCATAGCCACTGTATTGTGCACGTTGGGGAATGTTATGGGACTAATTACCAAAACAGAAAATCAGGAGCTGCCAAAAATGGATTGGACTAAAGGATTTACAGAAGAGATGGATGTCAGGATTGTTGTTTCCAGCCATGTCGTGATTATTCTGTATCATGACGCTTGTCAATTTTGATGTTGGCGATTTGGACCACTGTGACCATGATCTTTCTTTGCTCTCTTCATCTTTGCTTTAAACCTCAGTTTTAAGATCAAAGTCTCCATCGTGTTGACAAAGTTGCCAACTGCCATAACCACTAGCAAGATCCCACAAACTACAACCTGGCAAAGTAGAAAATGTCAGTGGTGTACAGTCAGTTCAGGACAATTGGCATCTCAAGAATAGTGTCATCCAAGACAATTCTACCTACAGCTTCATCACCACCTTAAATAAATTTATCCCTTTTTCAAATATATGGGAGAGGCAATTTATGTACGGACTGAGAAAAAGGACAGATAACAATACGCCTGATAAAGAACAAGAGCATAATCTAATCCTTATGAAGACTACCAATTCTGAGAATTATTGACTTAAATTCTTGCCTGCCATTCAGAGGCGAGCCCGTGCAAAGCCGTCTGAAGGAGCAATACTCCAACGTATGCTTCAAAACCCTGAAAACAAGGAACATCCAGGATAAAATGCATTAGTGCATCATGGAAAGGGAACGGTGGGCAACTGGCATCTTTGTGCTAGTGTTCAGAATTCAAAGGATTACTTCCACCAAGGAAAACAAATATGTACGCAAAACAATGCAATTGAAATAGCAATTACCAACAATAAGACAACTATTATGGGGTGTTAAGATTACTATCTTGGAAATGTCGTGCTTTGAGCTTACCTGTAATATAAAAAGGACAGGATATAGCAGCAAGAGCTGCCCTTCCACACCAGCTGTTTCTCCAGCGACAACATCCATTCTTTTAGCCTGAGAATAGTCAATGGCAACAGAGTAAATAAAAGGGAAGAAAAAAAAATGAAGCTGGGTAAAGAGAAGTATATATATGACAAGGTAAAATCGATTTAACAATCCTTCTAGTTGTAAAAATAAGGATTGCCAATATGATTATTTTGAGAAAGGTCACAACTATCATCCTTTTATTAGTACCAGTGATGCCTCATGTCTCCGCTTCCTAGCTAAAATGTAAATATCCAAACAAATATCAAATAAATTGAATTGTCTTTCAGAACTCATAAGCATCTACTAAAATAACTCCACACACATCTAGCGTGAATACATAGAAAATCATTTGTAGTTAATACTTGTAAGAATCTTGTGTTTCAAATACATTGCAAGATATTTCTTATCGGCATTCAAATTACAAAGTCCCACACTAGTGAGTACATATCAATTACTTCCTTAAATCGACACAAAACTTTACCTTTCCAAGAGCTATTCGAGTACGTAGTCTTTGGCGCTGGTACCTATTCTGCAGATGCATCGCAATTCCTTGCATTATTGCCCACCTCAGGAAAAGTTGTACCCCCCTCTGCAAAAATGTCATAGTTTGAGTTTATTGTTCACTGACCTGGGAGTGAGAGTGATATACCTGCCTACTCTGAAAAAGGTAATATACCTGCTTGCTGGAACACTCAGGTTGTCCCTTTATCTCCCATGTAAGGCTAACAAGAGCCATAAGCATTGCTAAATAATGGTGGTATATCCACCTGAAAAAAAATGGTAGCTCATCTTGATAAAGGACCATGCTTTAGGGTGAATATTTGATCTTGCAAGATTCAGAGAACAAAAAAATATTTATGGGCTTTACGCAACAAAACAAAGATATACAAATTATCAAAACTTGGAAAGCTTTGAGCACACTTGACTGGCCATGCATTTAAAATGGGCATTTCAATCAATTGCTTGAATGCTGCAGCCAAAAATTTTCATATCCAAAGTAATGAAATTCTGAAACCATACCAAGGACGAATATCACTTCCATTTACAATCAAAACATTCTCTCGCAAAGCAAAGCTTGTGTACAGGAATAACAGCCAAGCCTGCACAGTGGCAAGACACTCTTTAGATCATTTCTACTAGAGATGAAGTGACAAGCAATACAAATGTATCACAATACTCAACAAAATACCTGGTAAACCTGAACTGCCAATGCTGGAAGGCATCCATCCCATATCCACCATCTCAGTAGGAGGAGGGTAGATGGAAACAATAGAAACATATAGGCAGCCCTATCCTGCCAATATAGAGGGTAAACCATTAAGACTGTTAGGCATGTCTAGAAAATTACAGGGATTTTAAGCAAGTATAAAATATGAACTAAGCCATTAAACTCAATAACGAAGGTTAAGTTGAATTGAACATAAATAAATTACATTACATGGCCTTGCAACATATTGTCACGGTGGGAAAAATTAGGGGGACTTGGACTTGGCCCTGTGGCGCCGATTGTAGCCTATGCCAAATCGGTCATTTGCGACACATAATTACCAGAATATTGTGCAGCGTTACATTTTTCTGCATTAACTAATTACCAGAATATTGTGCAGCGTTACATTTTTCTGCATTAACCATTCCAACCATATGACATGCGAAACAGGTTTGATGTTTCTTTTACATGGCTTTCTGAGTTTGAACCGTGTTTAATGTTGATGATTTGAATATAGTTTAAAAGTAACAAATTAACAAGTCCATATTACACCTCTGAACTATTGAAAAGGATACATAAGCCATCATACTAGAAATTATTAATAATTTAAGCAGGTAAATTTATTGATTCAGTTTGTGATATCATATAAAAAATCCACACTGGATTTGTAAAGGAAATACATGAAAGACCATCTGAAGTTTACCCTATAATTATTGTACTCATCCTTCACTTTGAGCTTATCCTCTTTCCTCGCCACTCGCACATTCACAGGCCCGAGAAACATCTTAAGGAACTTCCCTAAAGGTTCATAAGAAGTAGATTTAACTAATAATCATTAAATAACAGGTAAACTTCATCCCAAAACAAAAGAGGAGAGGAGAGAGGGGGCGAAATGAAACATGGTGAACCATTTTTCTTGCTTGGGAGAAATGCAGCCACGTCACTATCTGAGATAGCTGCCCTAGCACGCTCCAGTTCTTCCTCAACCTGTGCATATGACAAGAAAGTACAGACGGCAAAATGAGATCATTTTCAGAGCAGAAAAAAAAATATAAAAGAGAACCAAGTGAACGGAAAGGAACCTTTTAAAGTAACAGGTGCATTATTTTGGGAATTGAAGATGGATATTCTTATGGCAACTTAGGAGAAAAGGATTCGCCATGCTAAAGGAATACATAAGGAATGGTTTAATCCTATTGGTCAGTTCAACTCCGTTGGGATTATAGCATCCATAGGTGTGTGTTAGCTTGTAACCAGTACATGACCAAATCATAGTATTGAAGATTGTGAAACAGATGGGATGGATCCTACAATTACTCAGCAAGAGGCTAACTTGCATCGAATACCTATGGGAAGAGGTCTCTGATGTCCCACCACATGCGTGAGAAACCGATTTTTCCAAGGAATAGAGCAGCAAATTAGAATTTTGATTGAACCTAACTGTAGCTGGAAAGCATGCCCCCCAAACTGTGCCGCGTAGATCAAATATTTTGTGAGGATTCAGCAACCCCGCATGTGGATGCACGCACCTTTAATTCCCACCCAGGTGAAGCAATAAAAAGGAGCTAATTGTGGACATCTCCGTGGAGAAATCGGTCGGTGCGCAAATCGTGATACCGGTCACACACCTCACCCAACAAATCTCTAGCATGAAGCTAATCGCGTGAAGGCAGGCAGACTTTTGATTGGCAAGCTAATCGCGATCTACGGGGGCTTGCAGTTGCGGGGGAGCGAAGAGAAGAGAGAGGACCCTGTCAAGCGTGGGGGCGTCGAGGGCGGCAAGCGAGCCCTGGAGGCGGCGCAGGTCGCCGTCGAGCGCCGTGGCGCGGCGCCTGAGCGCGTCCTCGTCGGCGGCGCGGCGGAGGGCGAGCGCGGCGGCGGCCTCCCGCAGGTCCCGCGCCGCCTCGGCCGCGGCGGCGGCCTGCTCGTCGAGGGCGAGGGCGAGGCCGTCCCCGTCGCTGGCCATCGCCGCACAGTCACTCGCGCCGCGCCGTGGCCCGTGGGTGGGAGATTGGGCGGTGGCGTTGCCTTGGAATCGTGCCCGCTCTTGGCTCTTCTCCCTCCCCTAGTCGCTGCTACGTCATCTCATATCACTGCGCAGCGGGCCCCACTTTCCTGCCGCTAATCCGCTGCTAAATACGGTTGCGGAGCATAAATAAACCAAGCTTAGGCTGTCTCCAACAGGAATCCCTAAATTTGATCCCCTATAGCCTCATATACAGGTTCCATCTCCAACAGCGTTTCCTATATGTAGAATTGTATAGGGGGGAGAGAACCCCTATATATAAGGGGATGGAGAGAAAAACTCTATTTTAGGGAACGAAATAGGAAATGCTGTTGGAGCATATAGGGAAAGAATCCATCCCCTATTTTAGGGTACAGAGTGCTTTAGGGGAGCCTGTTGGAGACAGCCTTAGCTCCTGGTACGCCCTTCGTAGCATGCAGCGGCGACTCATTTCCTGATTATTCAGCACATACCCAATATCTGCGATTCAAAATAGGAAACGAAAATTGTCCGAAATGCAACCAGATTTCATCTGCTTCGTTTTCTTCCGGTGAGCAAGAGCAAAACCTGGTCCAAAGAGTAGCACAAGTGTTCCGGATTATTATTATTGTTATTGGTTTTGGCGTGCCTGGCCATCTAATGACATGTCGCATGACTGCATGAGTACCTGTTACAAGACATACAGTTCACCAATTTTAATATCGAGGCAGATGGCATGGTCAATCCAGTTCAGCTCCAGTAGTAGAGTAGCATTATTTTGCGGCCTCCAACAGTCTCGAAACCAAACTCCTCATGTCATGTTCACCTATAAATGGACCTTGTACGAGATGCAGACACCAACAATGAAATGCAGATTGAATGTGAATTAGACTTCTAAACCAACGCGACAAGGCTATCAAATTAAACTCCGACGATAACCTAAGTTTTGGTGAAAGAATGGCAGCGCGCCAACATCAAATAATACGGTTTTTTATTGCCCACCAGTCCACAAGCTGCACATTGCAGTTATGGGTCATTTCACATTGGGAGAGGGAATACATAATAAGAACCACCCAAAAACAAAAAATAAATGTGGTGCGACGAACAAAGATGTTTGGTTCCTGCCTAACCTTGCCTCATCTAATTCTTTGATAGATGTTTGATTCGTGTTACAACTGTGGATTGCTACATGTCTTAGCCACATATCTCACTTATCATAGACTCGTTTTTTTGACTAACTTTGTCATAAGTGCGACAGTAAATTTTGGTGGCTTGCCACACTTGCCCAAGGTTAGGTTTGGCAATGTTAGATAGCAACCAAACAGGTTAAGTTAATGTTCTAGTCGCCGCAGTACGCGCATCAGATGCATTACAAAAAGGTTAGCCAATTGGGAATCCAAGTATAATATTCTAAGGCACGACAATATTTTCTTCTTCAGCTGAACTCATTCTCTCTCATAAGTCACAAAGTCAGACAGCACTAATGCTCATGCAATCACTTCTGCACAGCAAGGTTCTGAATCCGGATTAGCGATATCATTATATTCTCTAATGTAAAGCAGCGGTGTAACTAGAAATCAAATGTACAAGACTGATGATGACATCGAGCAAAACATGCTGATTATCAGCTTTGACATAAATTAAATCCATGTGTCAAATTGATTCAACCTCCATTCCAGCAAGAAAAGCAGCAAACAAGCATCATTGGACCACCATCACAAAGATGAAGCAACAAAGTGTCGTGCATTGCTTCTGACAGGGTTATTCAGGGCAGTATTGTTACAAACAAGAATCTTTTGAAGAAGGGGCAGGAGGACTGCCGACCTTTTACAAACAAGAATCTTGTTAAGCAGGCAATGGCATGGCACAGAACCCGCAAGGAAATGAAATGTTCAGGGCTGAGCAAACATTATTTAAGACTTCAAGAGTATCCATATCAATGCTCAGTGTTCATATGTAAGACATAGGGAAAATTTGTCAAACTTTTCGACATAAACATGCATGCCAGAGATCAGATGTACAGAAACATGCATGCTAGAGACCATACGTAAATACTGAAACAATAATGCTCTCACTGATAATCGAAATAGGTCAAGGTCATGAATTTCTAGGGATCAATAAAATAGAGATGTGCAGATCCAAAATTCGTCGGCAAAAGCTTTTCAAGTTCTCAAAGTATATCGTTGGTAACATTTCAATAGCATGTTGCTTTAATAAATGGTACACATGCGCAAGGATTCAGATTACCAACTCTATATTCCAAAACTATTAGCTTGTGAACAAAGAAAGACACGATTATACGTCATAGATACGAACGTACTAGAACCTGACCAAGATACTATCAATAGTTTTGAGTTGCTCCATTTCTTCCGAACTAGCAATTCCTGGATCCACATAGCACAACTGAAAACATGGAAGGTATACAAGATTTGTTACAAAAAGAAATGTAGTCAATACTGTAAGTTCAGATATTTTGGCATGTCATTTGATTTACCTGATACTGTGGCTTCCTGAGGGTGTGGACTCCCCTTTTCACCATCCTCTGCCACCCTCTTTTGCTTCTAAGAGACCTCTCCAAATATTCTGTTCTCTGTAATATTTAAAAGAAATTGTTCAAACGACAAATTATAAAAAGAACATATTACAAATTCTAGAAGAGTTATGGAACTTTTCATAAAGAGTAAAGGAATAATGGAGTTAACAAGGGGCTCAGCTCATCCTACCGTTAATTGTTTGAAATAAATTTCATCATACAAAATAAAATGCGTAGAGCAAAATATTTGCAGCTGAAGAGCAGAAATTCGAATAACGACAAAGTTCATATACAAATTGAGGAACCTTGATTCTACACACGTTGGTATAACACAGAAACATAAATATTTTAAGTGTCATGTGCCAAACGTCCAATGAGACATAAATTTAAATTGTAAATAACCGACAAAATGAGAGGACAAATAGGTCACGAACAGAAACCATAACTTACATGGCCAGGGTCTAAGGTCAAAAGGGTAAATCGGTCTTGAGATCCATGATAGCCCTTTTGCTTTTGAATTCCAACTATGGTCCTTGAATGACCATGATGTTGGAAATACAACGGGCTGCGAATGAACCATCACTAGTCAGTCTTTGTTCTGCAACAATCTTCGTAGTTCCATGTAGACATTTCAGATGATGAGACGACAGAACAGTTCACAAAACAGGAGATAAGCGCCTCTTACGTTTTATCGCTGACAACAACACGCCGTGGATTGACCGATGTATCAGAATGCTTACTTGCAAAGTAGTTCCACACCCAGTCAACAAGGACCTGCTGGCCTCTCACACTTTCAGCATCCTCTTCACAAGGTTCAGAAGATGGTGGGTTTAAAGAACTATTCTTAATCAAGAACCTGTCCATGGGCCCACATACTTGATTAGCAACTCCTTTATTTTTCTTACTTTGGAGCCCTGATGATTCTGTACTATCAAAATCTACAATCCTTGCACGCAGACCAAAAGAACGCAAGAGAGCAGCACATTCTGTGGTTCCTATCCATGCCTTGGAACCATAAACTCCATTATGAAAATGGCTCGAACCAACAGTGTCAAAATGTTTATGCCAAGCAATCTCAAGCCACCTCTGAAGTGAAGAGATGTCAGGAACAAATCCACAGCCACCAAACAGAACATCTTTTGCTTCTGGTCTTTGATTTAACAAATGAGAGCTCAGCATTTGGATATTTCTCCATCCACATCCCCATCCCTTGTCTTCTGATGGAAGACTCTGATGATGGTCAACATGGCCTGATATTATACTTGTTGAAGAACCAGCTTCGGATTCCAGGCAGCCCCTCAACAAGGTCATAACGCCACCTTCTATTTGTTGAACTCTGCTTCTACTTTGTACTTGAACCAAGCGAAAAATGTGTTCATCCCATGTGTTGCCATAAGGAGATGAGCATCCGCCGATGCTTGACAAAGCCCCTTGAGCATGATGACCACTAGTAAATGATCCTATAATATGCTTGGGAGCATCCTGCAATTAATAAGAAAAACATTCACCATTAGCTTAACAAAAGTGCATTTCCCATGAATGGATTGCACCAGCAGTACCAAGCATATAGCTGTATACATATGACCATTCCTTACCATGGAATGGATGGTGGAATACAATTACTGTTCTTAAAAGAATGTGGCAAGAATAATACCATGGTATTTGAACTTGATTCAGCGACTGTAAATTGTTGCGCCAATTCCATGTCCATTTGGACCTCATCATCCTCAAAGTGGCTATTTGCATGCCTATATATGGTCACTAAGTTACTGAAAGAAGAAGAAGAAGAAGAGCCCCAATTGTAGACACACACAGAAACAAGAATTTGGCATTACCGCTCCAGCTCAACTGTGAGAACTTGTACACTGCAGATGGGGCAAGAGGAGATCATTTCCATGTCAATTCCATGTAAATTGTTGCGACTGTAAATTGTTCCAGAGCAGATGGTATTTGAACTTGATTCAGCGACTGTAAATTGTTGCGCAAATTCCATGTCCATTTGGACCTCATCATCCTCAAAGTGGCTATTTGCATGCCTACATACGGTCACTAAGTTACTAAAAGAGGAAGAAGACGAGCCCCAATTGTAGAGGCACACAGAAACAAGAATTTGGCATTACCGTTCCAGCTCAACTGTGAGAACTTGTACACTGCAGATGGGGCAAGAGGAGATCATTTCCACAGCCACAGGTGAATTTTTCTACAGCGCAAACAAGAGCTTGTAATGTGGCAGAGGCAGGGCATGTGGATTACAAGGGAGAAATTCAAAACGTATTACCAAAATAATGTAATTAATTCCTATACCAGACACCCGAACTTTGTTATTGCTTCCCTTGGAATGCATAGGAAGGGCTTCTACCATTATGTTTTTATAAAAAAAAATCTAAATTATGTTGCTTGCAAGAACTCACCATTTGAGATGTAGAAGGATGACCTCAGTTTGTAAACTAAGAATGGTTAGTTCTTTCGATTATGATTGAATAACAGGTTGAATAACTTGCTTGCTGAGAACAAGCAAAGGCTGAAAAAATGAAAAAACAAGGTCAATTTTTCCATGTCATCGCACAGTCAATAGACTCCTACGCGCCATTGCGAAGTCGCCTATTCCTTATATGCCATTGCTATCATTTTTTATTGTCCTTTATGCCATTGTTGATCAAAATCCATTAGTCAAACCATTTTCCCGCATAAAATGACCCTTTTGTCCCTGGTTTTTAGTCCCCTAAAATCAGAATTTGACCAAAACATGAATTTTAAAAAACTTAACAGATTCAAGAAATTTAAAATCTGACCAAATCTAAAAATTATAAATCCAAGAATTTTGAAATTTTGAAATCTAACTGAAATTTTAAAAAAACTGGCTGAAGTTTTATATTTGGAATTTGCCCGAATTTTTTAAAAAAGACAAATTTAAATTTGAAATTGACCAAATTCGGTTTTTTAGAAACATGCCCGAATTTTAAACTTTGAGGTTTGATCAGATTGAATGTTTGGAAACTTGGCCGAATTTGAAATTTTATATTTGGCCAAATTTGTTTTTTAAAAAGCTGACTAAATCTTGTAGATTTGAACAAATTTTGAAATCTGATCAAACTTTTAAATTCTAAATTTTCAATTTTTACAAAATACAAATTTGTTAAGATTTCAATATTTTGGTCAACCCTTGTGGTCAACTGGAGTAATATGGGCATTATAGTAGGTTCTAACAGTGTTAATTAATGGAATGGCGTAGAAGACAATAAAAACGAATTGCAATGACAGACAAGGTGACAACGATTTTGTGGTGGCACAAATGGCATTGCAATTCAAACTAGTGGCATATCTCGAAAAACAAACAAGGAGGCACCGAGAGCTAAAGAAGCTAGTAGGGGAAAGCTTCCCTGTTGAGTTTCGCAAAGTAGTGGAAAGCTCAATACTTTTGACTGCCTTGGACCACTCATAACCAGTCCATATATCGTGGAACTTTCGACTGCCTGGCACCACTTCACTGGTAACTCAATAATATTTGTGTATTTTTCATGAATGGGTTGCGACGGTATAATTAACTAATTAAGCATATGGAAGCGTCAGCGTGTGCATGTGATCTTGGAATGAACGGTGGGATATAGCTACTTTTATTTTGAAAAAATAGAAAATAATGTGGGCAGAATAATACCATGGTATTTGAACTTGATTCCGCAACTGCTATTTGTTTTGGCAACTCAGTGTGTATTTGGACCTCGTCATCCTCAAAGTGGCTATTTGAATGCCTATATATGATCGGGAAGAACATCAGTTGAGGTAATGAAAGAAGAAAAAGGGGGCAAGGATAAGAAGAAGAGCTCCATTGTAGCGTATAGGCACAGAGACACAAGAATTGGGCATTACCGTTCGAGCAGTGGCGGATCCACCGCCCGGGCTCCCGCGGATGCCAGGTATCATCAACGATGTAGGTTTCAAGTCCAAAATTTGGGGGAAATTCACAAACAAAATCCTGAAAATAATACTAATGTTTCTTAGACGTTGTTATGGAGAATATTGTTCTGAAAGAACAAACCATTAGATCGAACGTGGATCAAATCCGAACCCGCAAAATCGGCGAAAACGTACCGAAGAGGGAGGGGGGAAGGGGAAGGAGAGAACCGCAGGGGAAGGCAGCGCAGCGGTCTCGAGAGGGAGGGGAGCGGCGGCTGGACGCCGGCCTGCCGTGGTCGCGCGCGCGGCCGCGAGCGGAGGCGGACTGGCGGAGCAGCGGACCAGGGACTCCAGGAAGCAGGCAGCGAGAGCGACGCAGCGTTGGGTTGGTGATGGGCAGCACGGACCTGGTTCGCTGGTTCCATTCCGTTCAGGTTTACTTTTAAGGGTTCGGGCACGACAAGTTTGGTGTCCAATACGGGTACGGATAGTATCGGATAGTGTATATTTGAATGCGGATTGATCAAATATATGGACAAATATATGGTTGATCGGGATGGGTATGGGTGCCCGAAATATTTTAAGAAACAAGTACCCGCAACCTTACCTGTAGACGACACCCACGACCTTACCTGTAGACGTCCAGTCATTCCCCGTCGACCGCCCTGCCGCCTTCCCTTCATGTGCCGCCGCCTCCCTTACGGTAAGGCCCTCACGGCTAGCAAGTGCAGACGCGACTGATAAGACGGGACGGGGCATCGCAGCAACACGTGGGAGAGGGGAGGAGAGGAGCTACAGCCTATCGACTGATGATGAGCACGTACCACATAGACCTGATCATCGGCCGGGCTGGCCCCGATTTCGGGCCGGCCTGGATTTCGGGCCGAGCTTAGAAAAGCCCGGTCCCTCGGGACCAAGCCCAAGCTCGGGTCGACGCCTTGCGCCTCCGCTTCGGGCCCGAGCCCGGCTCGGGCACTGCTAGATGCACATTTTTCCTAGGTCCGAACACTGCCCGAGCCCGGCCCGGTGTACCGGTCGAGGCGGGCCGGGTTGAGCTTTTTTGGGCCAGGGCGGGCTGCCGATGAACAGGCCTAGTACCGCAGCAGTGACGGCAGCGGCCGGGAAAGGAGAGCCGTTGCTTCGGAAATCGAAAGTTTTACTCAAACTCCACAAGAAGGCAAGGAATGGGTGTAACATTAAGATATACAAGCTAAAGCCCATTACGTAGGGACTACAGAAGAAGCCTGGGCCTCGAGAGGGTGGGGAGACGGGCCAGGGCTCGCGGTTGCATAGGAATCATGCGATATGAATACCAAATTCATAAACGACTCGCTTTCAAGAATTTCTAATGTATCCGATCATGATTTTGAATTGTGCGAAAGATTGACGGGAACAAACTAAATATGAACAAGGAAATTGTCCGGTGTGGAAGTCTTTTTTGTGGTTGTATTGTCTCCTCTTTCCTATGCACTTTTACATTTTTTGACACCAACGGTAAACAAACCATTGACCTCCAAATTGCACCAATTAAGCACTACCACTACACCATATAGCTACTTGTGTTGGATACTGAAGCAAATTCTTTATACTTAGTGTACGGTTCATTTGGCTGCCAAACAACGGGCGTAGCTTTCCCGGCTTCCCGCGCCCGTGCCAAGCATTTGCCGCTCTATGTTAACTGTTCGTAGGCGTGCTAAATTTCTCTCACTGGCAAGACAAAAATATTGGCCACAAATCAAATATAACCAAAATCATAATGGCATGATCAATTTTTGGCAGAGTAATTCATGGCTATAAATCAAAACATATTCTTAAATATCCTAGTACGTATGAATCTTTGGTTGTTGATAAATAGTTTAGAATCAGCTTAGACCGAAAAAAATTCATTACGACCAGGCTTGTCGCCTTTGCAAGGTTGATCATCCTAAATCAACCCACCAAATCCTCGTCCCTATCCATTCAATTAATCAATGACTCCTTGGCCTCTTGCATAAAAATTGCCACTCCCATAATAGTGAGTGGTACAACCAATTACGCAACTCTAGAGAACTAACCAACCGCATCCAGCTCTCAAGCTACGAAAATCTTATGACGTTTAAGATGGACACATGCATATACATGTCCTCCATCGGTGGGGCATGGCACAATGTCTACTAACTAATGCATGATGTCCAATCAAATAATTTAGACTCCAACTCATGCATATAACTATCCTATGTATGTCATGTTGAGCCCGAGCTGCAAAAATGCAATTTTGCATGTATACACATTTGTACGTACGTTCATTGTGGTTATTATTGTCTTGAGATCCATGCATTCTCTTCATCATGCTTTTATCCAAAAAGAACACCTTAACTTGAAATTATTGTTTGAGGTCATCCCATACACCACTTCCTCTGTTACTCCATCAGCCTCTCTGGAGACGGCCACCATCCTCTCGACACCGCATCTTGAATCTTGCATCAGTCTTAACTAGCAGTGGTCATGCTCTCAATGTAGCGCATACTATGGTTGTAGGCGGGACTACACACGCCGGCGTGAGAGGGGAGAGAGTCCAAATAGTGGGAAAGATGAAGAAAGAATCGGTTGTAGGGTAAATTAAAGGATTTTTTCGTGTGTACCATTATAATGTGGCATTTATTCGGTTTTGCCATTACAAAGTGAATTCTTCTTCCTCCTCTTCCGATCTCCACCAATTGACGTCGCCGTGCCGCTTGCGTCGCTCGCCGCCCCTACCACCGCGTCACCGTCATGCATCTCGCCGTCGTACGTTCGCTGGAGTTGGGGGAGAGGTTGGGAGGTAGGGAGGAAGGAGGAAGAAAGAGAAGGAGAATGTGAGGGGATGACACGTGGGGTCCACCTGTCAGATGTGTATTTCCCTGTATTTCACTCGTATTTGTATCAGGTATAAGCTGAAAAACCCTGATAATGGCATTCTTGATAGATTGTTGCAAAAATAATGTCATCAATTAAAATATGCATTTTGTCATGGCAAAACTGAATAAACTGAATTTTATAATGGTATGTATAAAAAATCCTAAATTAAAGCTTTAGCAAGTTTCAGAGAGTGTTTCCTTCAAAAGTTAAGAAACCACCTGTGTTTATACATAGCATGTCGTTCCACTTCCATTATGCCAGCCTTTATGAGTAGATGGGATGCATCATGCATCGGGTTGGGTTCCCTGCTCCATACGGCAGTGCCGTGCAATCAGCAATCAGCACTCAGTCCCACACCCTTCTTTCAGTGGGCGCCCGCCCATGGCCCATGGCCCATGGATTTCTATCTCTATCCTTTCATCTCATCTCATCTCATCAGCTAGCTTCTAACACAATCCCCTTCGCATCAGTACTGCGCCAGTGTCGGTTTGTTCGGTTTCGTTTCACAGCTTTCCTCGCGATCGACTGCATGATTGGATTGCACGGACGTGGCGGAGTGACCTAGAATCGATCCATCCATCGCCGTGATAAACGAGTTAAAAATGTTAGCATCAGCTCAGCTGGGTGTAGGCACCACACCACCCCCTGTTTCTCTGTGGAAAACCAAGATTAAGGACGAATCAACATTTATATGCATCACATTCATGCATCAAATTCGAGTGAAAATGACCCGCCCGATATCGGATCATTCCGGGTCTTTCTCATCTTTCTCTTCTCTTCTCTTCTTGTTTCTAGTTTATCTAATGTTATGAAAAAAAAAGGTATGCTTTAGGTATTTTTTAGTCCTCTTTTCACTGTCTTGAGATGGGTCCTCATGCTTTTAAAAGACAAGTCAAACGAAATAGATCCAAGTATCGGGATTACTTCGAGAAACTCTTGAAATTCAGTTATTTTAGTTGTTTAACTAAAATAATAGAATATGAACAAAAGTGTGAAACGGTGGTCCCTAGGAGAAACAAATTATTTCAGGTCCTCGAAGGGAGAAAGAGATAGAGGGCAGGGGAGAGAGGGAGAATTGGGTTTGTGCAGGTAAGCTATACCATTTTGGAAGCTTTCTATCTTAAGAATAACATGGTGTGTGTGTGTGTTTTTTGTGACGAGGTGCACCGTACACGCATCTTTTATTTTCAGCGTAAATATCTTCCCCTTTTTCTCATCTGCTGGCCTCTATGCGACGCCCGACACCAAACCGAAAGGCATATATGTACACCCACATGATCATGATAATGATATGACTAGCATTTCATGGCGCCATTAACGTTCCAACGCTGTAACGTTCACGTCTACGTTAATTGTGTCAAGAATCAATATTCCACGAGGGAGAATGATTTCAGAAGACTCGGTGAACGAAAGGGAAATTAAAACAAGGGTCTGCATGATTGGATTGCACGGACGTGGCGGAGTGACCTAGAATCGATCCATCCATCGCCGTGATAAACGAGTTAAAAATGTTAGCATCAGCTCAGCTGGGTGTAGGCACCACACCACCCCCTGTTTCTCTGTGGAAAACCAAGATTAAGGACGAATCAACATTTATATGCATCACATTCATGCATCAAATTCGAGTGAAAATGACCCGCCCGATATCGGATCATTCCGGGTCTTTCTCATCTTTCTCTTCTCTTCTCTTCTTGTTTCTAGTTTATCTAATGTTATGAAAAAAAAAGGTATGCTTTAGGTATTTTTTAGTCCTCTTTTCACTGTCTTGAGATGGGTCCTCATGCTTTTAAAAAGCAAGTCAAACAAAATGAATCCGAATATCGGTATTACTTTAAGAAACTCTTGAAATTCAGTTATTTTAGTTGTTTAACTGTTGAACCGTTTAGGTCAGTAAAAAACAGAATATGGATAAAAGTATGAAACGGTGGTCCCCATAAGAAACAAATTATTTTAGGTCCTTGAAGAGAGAAAGAGATAGAGCGAGCTAGGAAGAGAGGGAGAATTGGGTTTGTGCATGTAAGCTGTACCCTTTTGGAAGCTTTCTATCTTAAGAATAACATGGTGTGTGTGCGTTTTTTTTTTTTTTTTTGACGAGGTGCACCGTGCACGCATCTTTTATTTTCAGCGTAAATATCTTCACCTTTTTCTCATCTGCTGGCCTCTAAGCGACGCCTGACACCAAACCGAAAGGCATATATGTACACCCACATGATCATGATAATGATATGACTAGCATTTCATGGCGCCATTAACGTTCCAACGCTGTAACGTTCACGTCTACGTTAATTGTGTCAAGAATCAATATTCCACGAGGGAGAATGATTTCAGAAGACTCGGTGAACGAAAGGGAAATTAAAACAAGGGCCTTTGCGGATGGCATATAGAACAAAAATATAGTGAAGTATGGTAGGAAGCTTTTTAAAATGGCACAAGTTTAAATTTCCGAAGGTGTTTGGCAAAAGAAACGAAGGTGACAAGATAAAGGCTCTTAAATCCTATTTGAATAATTATAATAAATCTCGATTTCTGAGAGTCATCGGAGTTCAATTTTAGCGAGCAATGAACTAACAAAACAGTTTAACAGGAGGGGGGAAAGAAGAAGAAGATTAGCACGGAGCACAGCAGGTGAGGCTGGCTGGGACCCGGAGAGCTGCAGCTGCACGAGGAGGGAAGGAGCACTCCACATGAATAAGCTGCAGCATGCCACGTCCCCATTTGTTTCATCTCACCTCTCACATTTCACATTTCACTTGAGAGAGAGAGCTCATCAGCTCAGAGTTTAGCCAGCTGCTGTGCGGGGTGAGGCACTGAGGCCATGGCGACGCCGACGCCACCGCACGATGGGCATGGCCATGCCCCCCGCCCGCCGCCCAAAGCCACCACCATTGCCACCAACCGCTGGGGCCCCTACTCCGGCGCCGGCGACTTCGCCAGCAACATGGCCGTCATCCTCGCCGCGCTGCTCGCCGCCCTCGCCCTCGCCCTCGCGCTCAACGCCGCCGTCAGGTACCTGCTCCGCCGCGCCCGGGACCCGGAGAAGCCGCCCATGCCGAAGCCAAAGGCGCCTCCACCGCTTGTGTACTCGGCGGCGGGGACGAAGCTGGCGGGGCCCGCGGAGTGCGCCATCTGCCTGGCCGAGTTCGTCGACGGGGACGCCGTCCGCGTCATGCCGGCCTGCGGCCACGGCTTCCACGCCCGCTGCATCGAGCGCTGGCTCGCCGGCGGCCGACGCTCGTCCTGCCCGACCTGCCGCGCGCCGGCCGGCCCCGGACCCGACCAGCCGCCGCCCGCGGATTCTTGATGCCAACTGCATGACACCCTTCTTCTTGGCATCCAATTTCTCTTCTTTCTTTCCTGCGTTACTGTGTAAATATTTGTAAAAGATAGGGATTTGAACCGGATGGATGCATGGTTTGATGTCTTTGTCTTCCTTTCTGGTGAAGTTCTGGATATCTGTTCAAGGACGCCAACTCTAGCTTCTTCTCCGCCATTCTGGTACGTGGTGATGCTCCATGTTTGTTTGGTTAAGACTCTTGGCTGTGCTTGCTTTCTGCAATGAATCCATGGCTATTTTCTATGCGAAGTAGCAGCTGGTGCAGAGGATTAATTTTTCCTGCGATCAGTTTGCATAGACAACGTATGTTTCTTGCAATTTTCTATGCTTCAAATTAATTCGAAGAGAACAAAAATGAGGAAAGAAGCATCCATCCTTATCTTGCATATGTAGAAGGGACACCTAGTACTAAAAAAAAAACCCTTCACCTTTGCATTTTGGTAGGTGATTAGGTGAACATTCGATTTCAATCGTTTTTGTGGGCATGTACCTTTGTACGTAGGTGGATGAATGATGGAATCGGCATGCTTGGTCCTGAGCATAGATTGCTGATACCTATCCAACTCGGGAATGATTATCGTTCCTACAATCACAACATATAAATTCTGCTTTTTGCAGCCCGGATCAACGGAAAAGCAACATGGATATGGACAAACCCCAGTCAAAATAAGTATATTATTGAATTGATGATATGAAAGCAAACTCACAGGAACGAGCTAGCGAACAATGCACGCACGAACGACTGAATTTTAGGCAAATTCAAATTTACTAAATAACTGCATAACAAAGGTTGGTGAAGCAAGCCTATCTGTAGAAGAGTAAAGTGGTGGGGGATTGAAGAATGACATATGTGCTTCGCAGAGACCAAAGCTTAGGACGATCAAACAACTGTTCATACCTCTTTTTTACGGCTCGTCTATATTTTTTTCTTGTAAGGAGACGTCCTAATTTTAGGACCCAGCACGCACTTAGGCCTTGTTTGTTTCAGATTAATGTAGAGTTGCGTTTCAATGTGGCAAATTTGTGACCCCTTCATAATACGTTTTAACGAGTTTAAAAAATCATGAAAAAATATTTTACAAACTTTAAGAAGTACTATTTAAAACCCCACAAAAATGACTACAAAACATTACAACATTTGGCTTATACAAAAAATAACAAATTTTCGTTTAATTTAATTTAATCTGAAACAAACAAGGCCTTAGTTCAACTCGTTATGCCCAAGCAATAAAGAAAAAGATATTTTTCATACGTGTCTTTACAAAGTTCGCTTATTTCGGATATGCCATCGCAAAGTCGACATTATTATAGATGCCACTAGTTTTGCAAAAATCTATCAAAATTGTCATTCTCGAAGATTTTCTACCATTTAAGATGAATACCAAATCAAAACACGGACAAAAATACACATGACATGTGGGCCCCACATGCCATACACTCACACTTCTTCCTCCTTCCTCCACCCTCTCCATTGCTCTCTCGCCAGAGCTCGCTGCTCGCGCCGCTTGCCCGCCGCCCCCCTGCTTGCCTCGTCTACCAATAGAAGAAAGAGAAGAAAAAGGGAGAGGTGGAGGAAGGAGGAGGAAGAAGTGTTAGTGTACGACATGTGGGGCCCACATGTCAGGTTATATTTTTGCTAGTATTTTGATTTGGTATACGTTGTAAATGCTAGAAAATCTCCTCGAATGGCAATCTTGATAATTTTTTGCAAAACCAGTGACATCTATAATAATATCGACTTTTCGATGGCAAATATGAAATAAGCGAACTTTGTAATGGCACGTATGAAAAAATTCCAAAGAAAAATGGCAACAAAAAAATTTTAAAAAAGGGAAAATTTTCAACCTTGTGGAAGGCATGTGACCCTATGCCATGTCTGAATTTTTGTATCTATGAAATGTGCTGGGGAATGTCTACGTTGCTTATTGGTCAATTAGGAATGCTGAATTTGATTTTGGTTCATTTGAACAGATATTATGTGTGAAATTTGATATTTTACTAAAAGCGTCTATGAATGTTTATGTTGCTTAATTGTTAAAAGGGAAGGTAAATTTTTTAGGTTTATCTCTCTTTTTTCAATCCATAACACTTTGCTCGGCCAAAAGGGCAAAAAAAAACATTTTTAGGTTTAACCCTCGTTTCTCTCTCCTATATAAACATAAATGAATATCTTATCAGAGAGTGTCTTCTCATAAAGAAAGAACAAATTTAGAGTGTCATGTAGCAAAGAGAAATATCTATAATGGTACCATTGTGGATTGTATTACGCCTGCCCTTGTCTACATCATCCAACCTCACCCCATGGGCCCAAAGTGATGCCTTAAGCCTATACCTAGGAAAAGGCCAGATAGCCTACCATGGTGGTGATTGAGCTTCAATTACCCTGGCCCAAGCCATCTATGCTTCAGGCCTAGGAATCCCTGGTTAGCTTAAGCTCGGGATAGTGCCCTTCGTAAGGTCTTGCCCGTCTAGGTCTTATGAACTTTGGATATGACAAATGTTGCACTCAACGAAACATTTTATGCACTGAAACATTTGACTGTCTGATAAAACAGTAGGTTGTTCTTACCGAGACAACGTCCGATTTTAAATTTTGTGATGGAACATCCGTTCGGTAGTCTAGTCCACGAATGTTGTAATGTATTCCTCTATCAGGGAAACACAAATGAAACACCGCAAATAAAACTGTGGGCAGTAAGCATGTTTACGTGAATTTCACATAAAGTCTAAAAATGCACAAATCGAAAAGTCCACTTTTCCCTTTCAACTATTGTCAAAATTTGGTTTTGCCTCCCCTCAAGTTCAAAACCGGGTGACCAACCCCTCTGTACTATCAATACAGGATAAAATACCCGTCTCAACCGTATTACCCCTGTTTTGGATGATGTGGCGTCCTAGTCAACATTGTTTTCTATGATTTTTTTTTAAAAAAATTCATATAAATTGTAGAAAATCATGTAAAGATAAAAAATAATAGAAATACACATAAATCCATATAACTGTATGGAACCAAAATATGCAATAAAAGTATTATATTTGTGCGGAAATTCAGACGACAAAAATCATATTTGTTTATAAGATCTTTATTGATTAAATGGATAAAGTATTTAGGTAAAAGTTAGTCTGGCTTGTGCGAAAATGGGAGAAAGCTAAGAAAAATAGAGGGACGTTAGTTTTACCTTTCAATTTAAATTTATAAATCCAAATCAATACTAGTTTAACCTTTTGATTGCAATTTAAAAAATTCAAACTAATAGGTCACATCCTTACATTTTTATTAATTTCTCCATCATCCCAAAAGCCAGAGTAATTTCCCCATTTTTCTGGAAGCCATTTTTTTTTGTAAATACTTGATTTATTTAATCAATAAATGCCATAATAAGCCCAAAATATTTTTTTTGTCATATAAGTATACAGATAAATATTATGTTTTATTGCATATTTGGACTCTACACTTTTCTGATTTTGTAGGTATTTTATTTTTTTTCTAAGCTTTCTATAATTTTATGTTTTTAGATGGATTTTTTTTTTGAGAGAAAGGTATGGATTGCTTTTTTTTTTGAGAACAGGTATGGATTGCTTGTTCCGTTCGGTTTTGGGGTCGAGGGCAAAATCGAACTTTGGAAGTTGGATAGCTGAATGGGCTTTTGCCACACCAATTTGAAGCCTCAGTATTTTAGTTGGGCTGTTGCCCGTGGGCCTTAGGATTCATTGGTAAAAGGCCCATCTTCATTGACGGTCAGTTACGCTCAATGGATGGAAGCCCATCTCGGCCATTAATCCAATCTCGGGCAAGCTCTGGCTTGCCGCCGGCTATGAACCGCCCGCTCTGCAACCAGTATGCCGCCCTCCTCTCCGCCGCCGCCGCCGGCCGGAGTGGCGCCCACGCTGCCGGCGCCACACACTGCCTCATCCTCAGGACCCTCCCCCACCCGCCGCCCACCTACCTCCTCAACCTCCTCCTCACGACCTACGCCAAGTCCGGCCGCCTCGCGCTCGCGCGCCGGCTGTTCGACGCAATGCCTCATCCCAACCTCTTCACCCATAACGCCCTCCTCTCCGCGCTCGCCCACTCCAGGCTCCTCGCCGACGTGGAGCGGATCTTCGCCTCCATGCCCGAACGGGACACCGTCTCCTACAACACCCTCATCGCCGCCTTCTCCGGCAGTGGCTCTCCTGCCCGCGCGGCCGATGCATACCGTGCTTTGCTCCGTGACGCGAACGTCAGGCCTAGCCGCATTACGCTGTCCTCCATGGTCATGGTCGCGTCAGCCCTCGCCGACCGCGCACTTGGCCGGCAGGTGCATTGGCACATACTGCGGCTTGGGTTCGGGGCGTACGCCTTCACCGGGAGCCCGCTGGTCGATATGTATGCCAAGATGGGCCTCATTGGTGATGCCAAGCGGGTCTTTGATGAAATGGAGAGCAAGAATGTAGTGATGTACAACACGATGATCACGGGGATGCTCCGATGCAAGATGGTTGAGGAGGCGAGGAGGCTGTTTGAGGCCATGGTGGACAGGGATTCCATTACCTGGACTACGATGGTTACAGGGTTGACGCAGAATGGGTTGCAGTCAGAGGCTCTGGATGTGTTTAGGATGATGAGGGCAGATGGTGTTGGCATTGATCAGTATACTTTTGGAAGCATCCTCACAGCTGTTGGTGCCCTTGCTGCCCTGGAAGACGGGAAACAGATTCATGCATACATAATCAGAACTTGCTATGACAACAATGTCTTTGTCGGAAGTGCGCTTGTCGACATGTACTCCAAGGGCAGGAGCGTCAGATCAGCAGAAAACGTTTTCAGGAGGATGATAATCAGAAACATCATCTCATGGACTGCGATGATTGTTGGCTACGGACAGAATAAATGCAGCGAGGAGGCTGTGAGGGCGTTCTCAGAGATGCAAAGGGATGGCATTAAGCCTGATGATTTCACTTTGGGCAGTGTCATAAGTTCTTGCGCTAACCTAGCAAGCCTGGAAGAGGGAGCACAGTTCCACTGCCTAGCGCTTGTCTCAGGGTTGATGTCGTACATTACAGTGTCCAATGCGCTAGTTACCTTGTACGGGAAGTGTGGCAGCATCGAGGATGCACACCGCTTGTTTGACGAGACTCCGTTTCATGATCAGGTCTCCTGGACAGCCCTAGTCTCGGGCTATGCTCAATTTGGGAAGGCAAAAGAAACTATAGATTTATTCGAGAAGATGCTGGCTAAGGGTGTGAAGCCTGATGGGGTAACATTTATTGGTGTCCTTTCTGCTTGTAGCCGTTCAGGGCTTGTAGAGAAAGGGCGTAGCTACTTCCATTCCATGCAGGAGGATCATAATATTGTACCCATCGATGACCACTACACTTGTATGATTGACTTGTATAGCAGATCAGGGAGGTTAAAAGAAGCTGAGGAATTCATAAAGCAAATGCCATGCCGTCCTGATGCAATTGGATGGGCGACACTGCTGAGTGCATGTAGATTGCGTGGTAACATCGAAATTGGCAGATGGGCCGCTGAGAATCTGTTGGAAATTGACCCTCAAAACCCGGCGAGCTATGTGTTGTTGTGCAGCATGCATGCTGCTAAAGGTCAGTGGAGTGAGGTTGCCCAACTTAGACGTGGAATGAGGGACAGGCAAGTGAAGAAGGAACCAGGCTGCAGCTGGATCAAATATAAGAATAAAGTTCACATCTTTTCAGCTGATGACCAGTCTCATCCCTTCTCCAGGTTAATCTATGAAAAACTCGAGTGGCTCAACTCTAAGATGGTGGAAGAAGGATACAAACCTGATGTCAGTTCAGTGCTGCATGATGTGGCAGATGCTGAGAAGGTTCACATACTCAGTCATCACAGTGAAAAGCTCGCGATTGCCTTTGGCTTAATCTTTGTTCCACAGGAAATGCCGATTCGGATTGTCAAGAATCTACGGGTATGTGTCGATTGTCATAATGCTACGAAGTTCATTTGTAAGATAACTGGCCGCGATATTCTTGTGAGGGACGCTGTCAGATTTCACAAGTTTAGCAATGGCATATGCTCCTGTGGGGATTTCTGGTAATTCTACTCTGACCCATGCTCCACATGCTTGAAGTTGAACTATTAGTCAGAAGTACTATGGTAAGAAAAGAAACAAGGTTGATCAGAGACAAATGAGCAATATGTAGTTGTGAACGAAGCATACTCTCTCAATGTTGATACAATTTTAGTGCACCGGTGCCAGAATTCACTTTTTTGCCCAGTTATCGCAGTAGTACCTGTGGCTTCCATCCTAATCATGACAGCAGTCAGCAGGTAAGACCAAAGAAGTACTAATTAATCAGGGCCAGTGCTTTTTTTTTCATAGTGAATTGTGTAAAGGTTTTATCTCTGAAACTTGTGTATTGTCGCTGATTACAGATTGTGCAGGATATAAGACGTGCCTTAAGTTTGTTCATAGAAATTGTTTATCGCTGATTACAGAATTTTCTAGATTCGCTCTCTTATGGCTTTAAGACGTGCCTTAAGTTTGTTCAAAGAAGATTACAATGATGATTTGGTACAACAAACAACAAAGATAATTGAAGTGTTGAGCTGCCATATGCGGAACACCAGGGCGGGTTTTTTGGGATATTATATTACTAATTGAATTAAAAAGATTTATCTGCTTGAGTCATTAATGAGGTCTACTGTGATGACTAGTGCATTTTAAATTCCCAATGATTTCTCTAATTGGTGTAGTGCGTTTTTTTGCGATAAGAAATATGGGAAATGCTCGAGTATCATTTGCCTCTGCTAATCTGCTGCTTACAAAATTTAAAACAAATTCAAATTATCAAGAATAAACGTGGTGTATGTTCAAGGTCAGAAAGTCATGCAAAAAAAAAAATTAATCTTGTTTTGCATGCTATATGGTTAGATCAGTTAATTCAGAAGCATGTAATGCTGGTGGGACTGTATGATGGTAGTCATGTTGCAAGGCCACGTAAAGTAATTTATTTATGTTGAAGGAGTGAAGTCAAGTAATCCTTCATAGGTTGAGCTTAATGTCTGAATTGATATTGTATACTACTTCCTTAAAATTCTTGTAAATTTAAGCCATTCCTGACAATATTTATGATTTAACCTTTGTATTGTTCGTATAGGGTTGTCTATATGTTTCTATTGTTCCCATCCACTCTCTTCCTGAGTTGGTGGATATGGGATGCATACCTTCCAGCATAGGCAGTTGAGCATTTCTGGTTTACTGGTCATTTTGTTGAGTACTGTAATACACCCCAATATATATACTCTGCTCATCACTTTGTTGTCCAATAGAAACGATTTGAAGGGTTTCTTGCCACTGTACAAGCTTGGCTATTATACCACTACACAAGCTTTGCTTTGTGGGAGTTGCAAATGGAAGTGATATTCGTCCTTGGTAAGGGTCCACAATTTCATTGCTTAGGATACAGAAATTGCCCACTTCAGTATTCAAACAATTAATTGTTGTAGTCATTTTTAACGCATGGCTAGTCACGTGTGCTCATC
This sequence comes from Raddia distichophylla, assembly GCA_005191435.1. Lineage (NCBI taxonomy): Eukaryota > Viridiplantae > Streptophyta > Magnoliopsida > Poales > Poaceae > Raddia > Raddia distichophylla. The sequence continues at coordinate 1,394,092 of SPJY01036992.1, read as the reverse complement.
TTTTATCAAGTGTTGGCTAATTTGTTGGCATCTGGAGGATCTACCAGACTACCACCAGCACATCTCAGTTTGATCTCTGAATCTTGTGAAATCAGTTTCTTTCCGTTAGTGTGGTTCTAGTTTTATCACAATGCTCTGCTATATTTTCAGGTGGATATACCACCTCAAAACCTGAACATTAGCACAGAGATGGGTTATTGCTTATCGGATGCTCCACGTGTTTCAGGGTTTTGAAATTTGAAGCGTGCTTTGGAGTATTGCTTCTTCAGATGGCTTTCAAATTCCAATTCAGTAGCTGCTATGATGGGTAGCACGTAGGTATCACCTACGCGGCAGACAAGTACAGGTGCGCGCTGGATCAGCTCTTTTGCTGGTTTACCCTTGCAGCTCTTGCTGTTGCTGGCGTGGAATGGCGTTTCTTTATTCTGTTTTAATATTTGCAGCTCTTGCCGCTGTATCTGTTTTTGATATGAGCTGTTAGTTCCTGACACTTCAATTAGATATGTCTTTTGCTTACCGGAAGTAAACCTTCGAAATCTGGACATTCACAGAGATGGCTTTTTGGTAAAAATAAAAAATAAAAAATTGCACAGCGATGGCTAACTGGCTACCATGTCCTTTTTATGTTGCAGCAATGCGCTTCAGCTTGGAATGGACGCTCCACGTGCGGCAGGGTTTGGAGTGTTGCTTGGTCAGACGGATCTCAGTAGCCGTTAATGATGGGCCGCACGTATCGGTATGAGTATGAAGCAAAGCGGTTGCAACTGCAGCTGCACAGGTGAGGTGGGCTAGGAATGCCTCCGCACGTATCACTCTTCTGTACGTGCTAGTGCTACCTGCGTGGAAGAGGGCGGTCGAGCCCGCCATGACGGCACCCGACACGACCGCGGCGGCCCGGATCGAGGGCGGGAGGTTGCCGCCGGGGGAAGCCGCGGGCTGAGGCGGGGGCACGACGGGGCCGGACCAGAGCGCGGCGGGCGCGGCGGAGGAAGGAGCCGCGAGGGAGGAGGTGGTCGTCGGGGCGGTAGGCATGGCGGAGTAGCCACCGGCGGCGCAGCGGAGGGGAGAGGGAAGCCCAGGAGCTAACGCTCTGATACCATGTTGATTGGAGAATTAGTGATTTCCATTGCCTTTTGGGTAGAGTATATATAGTACACGAAGTGGGCCTAACCTCTGAGGCCCAATACACTCTAACACACACCGCATGCCTGTGGCAGAAGTTAATGAAATCAATAAAAAAGGCAAGTTGGTTGTGCCCATTGCATCATGCATGTACAACTCCTGTATAGCCTTGCATTATGGCAACTTCAGGTAGGTAGATACAATCTGGAAGGCCTAGCTCCATGCATCGATATGGATCAATCATATTGAAACAAAACTGAAGAAGAACAGGAGATGACACAGAACGAGAATAGCAGCATGAGCTATATATCCAAGATTCCAAGGAGAGGAGAGGGGGGAGGAGGAAAATCGAGGAGGCCGGTGTGTTTAATCACAGGGAGTTAATGAATTGAGGCAATGTAGGGTTGGTTGTAGGAGGAGTCCATCTCGTGGACGACGAGGGTCTTGGCGGTGACCCGCGCGGCGGTGGCGTTGTTGAAGAGGTAGACGCCGGCGTTGGCGTAGATGGCCTCCGTGGGGTACACCCGCGACGTGGCCACCGTCCTGCCGCCCTGCGCGAAGCTCTCGACGATGGAGTGGTCCACCAGCACCCTCAGCGCCAGCGTCTCGCCGTCGAGCACCGGCACGGCGGCGCCGACGACCCGCTTCACGATGTCGTTGGCGCGCGACGACCTCGTCTCGTCCTGGCAGAAGTGGGTGCGCAGGCCGCCGTCGAGCCCCCTGGAGACGTAGAAGTAGGCGGCCGTCTGCTCCCGGCGCTGGCGGTCGGCGAGCACGAGCAGGCCGAAGGGGCCCAGCGCGCCCCGGGCGGCGGCGCCGCCGCTGGTGCTGCAGTTGTAGCCGACGTCGGCCTCGCTGGCCTCGGCCTCGGCGGCGAGCGGGTGGAGCTGGAACTCGGCGACGATGTCGAGCTGGGTGGCGCGGCGGAGGTTGAGCGGGAAGACGGAGCCGTGGTCGATGGTGACGCCGCTGAAGTCGGTGGCGTTGGTGCGCAGCGTCTCCAGCTCCGTCACCGGCCACTGCAGCAGGTTGGCCCGGGTCTTGGTGTCGAGCGCCACCGTGCGGGGGATGGCCTGCAGCGAGGCCCAGCCCTTGGCGACGTCGGCGCGCTCGGAGTCGGTCTCGGCGACCCAGCCCCAGAGCACGCGGCGGCGCTTGGTCGGGTCGTAGAAGGTCTTGGAGGCGTAGAGCTTGCCCCAGTCGTAGCGCAGGCCGATGCCCACGTCGGCGTCGGGGTCCATGGGCGTCCACGCGTTCGCCGCCGCGTCGAAGCTGCCCAGCGCGTAGTAGTCGTGCCGGTCGTCGTCCATGCTGGCCTTCATCACGTGCAGCACCCCCTCCCCCTCGCCGCCGTTCCCCTTGGCCATGGCCTCCGTCATGTCCATGGCGCCGGCGGCGCCGCCGACGGGGTAGAAGTCGATGCACTCCCACATGCCGGTGGCCGGGACGCGGTGCAGCAGCCCCGGCACCCGCTCGTAGCGGACGAAGTCCGTGGTCCTGTAGGTGAGGGCGATGCCGGCGTGGTGGGCGTCCTTGGAGCCGATGACGACCCGCCAGGCGCCGTCGGAGGGGTCGAGCCAGGCGGTGGTGGGGTCGCGGAAGTCCTTCTCCCCGACGGCCGGCGGCGGGTAGAGCACGGGGTTGGCGGCGTGCTTGGTCCAGTTGGTGAGGAGCGGGTCGTCGGGGTCGGCGGGGACGGCGAGGCACTGCACCTGCACGGAGGCGTTGGTGCTGCCGGTGTAGAGCATGACGATGCGGCCGTCGGGGAGGGTGGTGGCGGAGCCGGTCCAGACGCCGTTGATGTCGTACCACTGGTCCGGCAGCATGGCGACGGGGAGGTGGCGCCAGTGGATGAGGTCGCGCGACGCCGCGTGCCCCCACGCGATCTTGTTGCCCCACACCGCGCCCTCCGGGTTGTACTGGTAGAACAGATGGTACCATCCCTTGTAGTACACCGGGCCTGCAGTTCCCATTCATTCGTCTCATTCATCTCACAATGCCACAATGCCCATCGATCCAACGACGAAACAGATGAGATGGGATTCGACTCACCATTGGGGTCGTTCATCCAGTTCTTCTGGGGCTGGAAGTGGAAGCCGGTGCGCTGCCATTGCAGCATGGAGTTGCTCCATGGGAATGCGTTGCCGCCGTCGCCGCCGGACGCGCCCAGCCTGCCGCCGCTCGGCGCGCCGGACGTCTTGTCGGAGACACCCGACTCCGGGCCCCTGCTCCTCTCGCCCGAATCATCCAGCCCAATGGGGATGGGGATGGGGATGGGGATGGGGCCCTCTCTGGGGCGCCGACCGGCGAACCTGACGCCGGCGAGCGCCGCCACGGTGAGGAGCAGCGCGGAGGCGGAGAAGAGGAAGGCGGCGCGTAATGGGCGGCGCCGGCGAGGGTCGGCGGCGGCGGGCAGCGGCGCGTACGAACATGGGAGCAGGGAGGCATCATCCCTGGTTTCCATTGGAGGAATGGATTTGCGAATTGTGATGCGCGATGCGATCTGTGTAATGGTGCTTGGTGGAGTGGTGGCGCGCGCTGCCTATTTATAGATGGATGGAAGTGGTATCTGTTATAACCCTAGAGGATTTATGGGCCAGAAGTTTACGTTAAACCCTAGGGGTATTATGGGCAAAACCGAATTTAGGCTAGCCTATATATATGAACCCCATTGTACACAAGAGAGATATCAATAAAGATTCATTGTGCCTAGCTTTTGTCTCTCTAGATCCGTGTCTCCTGTCTATTGTGTTTATGTTTGCGTACGTATGACGACCGATTTACAACAGTCTCGTCCGGCGCCCACCCGTCAGTGCCCTGCCTGAGCTGGCTGCCACGTGGGTTGCCATTGATGCATGGCATGCCAGCCCAACGAATGGCCATGGCCATGTGCTGCTCAACGGCTCATGGGCTCATGCATTGGCATTGCTGCATGTTTCTCTTCCGGGCTAGCAAAATGACAATGCGTTAGCCGTTAGTACGTTACCATGCAACTGCCTGCCAATGCAATGCATGAGCTTGCCTCCCCTGCTACAGTGTACAAATGCCAAAAAAGAGTGCGGTGTTCGATCCGCCTCGGATGCACCCAGCCCCCTGTTTTCGCTTTCCGTGGACCTCCCCGAAGAAACGCTACAACCAACACGTGAATATTCTCTAGGGGTATTATGGACAAAACAAAATATAGGCTATGCATTATGTTAAGAAGAGTGATCGTGTGTGTTTCTCTTTATATCTGTGTGTTTTTCATCTTATGATTGTGTGATGTGTTCTTGGTGATCGGTGATCTCATTCAATTATTGCGAAATTATAGCATCAATGTCTAAGAAAGAGGGTGGCCGTTGAAAAACGATGTTGCATATTTAATACTCCCTCCGTTATAAAATAGTACTCGTTTTGGACATCGACACGTTCTCCAAAATTGAACTTTGACCATACAAAACTATTTAAAATTTATTTATAGGGCATTAAAAATTATAATATTATGAAAGTTCCTTTAAAGACAAATCTATCTATATGATTTTTATGTTATCAAACTAAATAGTTTAAAAGTTCTCTATGGATAAAGTTTTAAAACTTTGGCATAGGACAAGTCTAAAATGACTAGTATTTCATAACGGAGGGAGTATTTTCTCCAGCCAAAAAAATAAGGTCTGGTTTGACTTAGCACAATCCTAAAAACTATATTTCGATGCTAAATTTGTTTGATCATGTATTGCTTGTAACAACAAAATTGTGACCATTAGAAAATACTTTCAAATACGAATCCAATTATGTTATTTGCGCATCAGACAATCTATATTTTACAGTATTAGATAAGTTATTGATAAAAAATTAAGAAGGTTGAATATTAAAATGCGTGACACGTCTAATATTTTTAGACGGAGGGAGTATTAGGGTATGTAGGCCATCTAGGAAGTTGGTATTCCCTCCCTCCAATTATTTTAAGGCTTGCACGTAGTTCAAGATTTAAATACCATGATCTTAACTAACTAATGTTTTTAAAGATATATAGGGTTTCACCATACAATAATGGTATCACCGAATTCGTATTTCAACCTACTTCCCAAGGAATAGAATTTTATTGTTATAAATAATATGTTATAAAAGATATTAAGAGTCGAAGTATCGTTTCAAAGAGTGTAGCAAGTTAGGGTGTGTTTGGTTGCCTGAATGAGATGATACATGTCTGAAATGATACAGATTTTCTTTTGATTCATGTGTTTGGTTAGATGAACCGTACCAAACGATCCTGAACGAAGGGATACAAAAAATAGGAATATTCCCTAGAAATGCTGCACCGTTCCATTCGGCCAAATCGGCTGAACGAAGCGATACATCTCGCTTCACAAGCTGCCCTCGCCTTTCTCGTCTCCTTCCTCGCGCACCGAATCCCCCGCACCATGGCTCCCACCCACCACCTTCCTCTTCCCTCCCGATTCCCGCCATATTTTTGCCGCGAGAAGTCTTCTCCCTCCTACTTCTCGCCACCAAAATCTAATCCTAGACTTAAGTGGAGCTTATTAGACTGAAGAACTTAAGTGGAGCTCTTTGGGATGAGAGTACGTGCACTATCAGGCTTGAACATGAGCATTACACTGGTCATATTAAGGTAATATACATTATTTAGCACTTGTTGTTTTTCATGTTCAAATGTTCTTACTACTTGTCATTTACGGCAGGACCATCACTCAGATGCTGATTTCTTGAACACTCCCCTTGAACACTACAATGAGATGGCTACTATCTTTGGGGATAGCATGGCTACAAGACAATATGCTAAGGGATCAAATGATCCTCTTTCTTCAGATGTAATTAACCTAGAAGAGGCAAAAAAAAAATACAGGCAATGAACATATAGGTGCCGAAGATGTTACAATGTCAATGAACTCCTCGGCAACTAAATCAAAACCAAAGAGGGCCAAGATATCCAATGATAACAAGGTATTTCTTTCCATAAACAGTGGTATTGATAGACTTGCTCAAGCTATTGAGAATGCTACTAGTTCAAATGCCAATGTTCTTGAAGACCTATGGGACAATGTCGCGGATCTCCCTGGATTTGAAGAGGCGCATCTAGCTCACTATTATGCTTATTTATGTGAGAATGTGTCTCTTGCCCGAGCATTCAACAAGCTTAGCACAACAAACAAATTGGTTTGGGTCACTAGGTATATCACAAAGGAAAACCTCTAGCTTAGATCTTCTAAGGGTTAATTATCATGCCGCCTATTCCACTATTTTTGATATTTTATAACGTTGTTTTGTCATATTCTTAGTAGTACATCGGTCTCTTATCATATTATGTTGTCATATTTATAGTAGTACAAATGTACAATGAGATCGAGACTAAAGTAGTATTGTCATTCATATTGTTTTCTCCATCATGTAGATGGTGTTATTTTGAAATATTTTTTTCTTTTGGTGCTCCTATTAACAATATAGTGTGAATGAGGTATCAGTGTATACAATAAATGCTAGATTTTTATCCTAATGTACTAGATTAGTAGTATATAAAATAAAGGTGTGATCGGTTGCATGTGGTTAAAAATTACAGACCATGGCACTGTTATGTATTACTATAACGTAATATATATAAAGTGTTTATTTGATGAAAGTTTGATGACACACGCATCCAATGAGAAGGATGATTACATCGTTCTCATCTCAACCAAACAAAAACTTGAACCATCCAGTATATCTTATACAAGGAACCAAACAAAATCCCGTTCAACCAACCAAACACCCTTCCTGAACCATCCTGCATAGGATCATCCCATTCAATCTGTACCATCCTATACACGTACAGTTTGGTATAGACAACCAAACACACCCTTAAACCGCGTCATGTGAAAATGGATGGAGAAGTATTCCCTGCCCCTGCATATATAGAGGAGCCGTTGAATATTGCTCAGAGATTTGTGGCTTGTCTCCCTTCATATTTAAAGGCAAGTGAGAATGGACGGGGGAATAGGATACGTGGGAAACGGTGGCAACTGATGCAACGCGTTCTCTGGGGTTGTGTTGACATTTGACGAGCTTATGGCTATTACACGGGGGAAACTGTGCACACAGACTCAGGCCATCTGAAAGACTGAAACGTACGTACGTACGTCCGTCCGATATCAATCCAACGCCCGCCTCCTATTTGAACGAGCTTATGCGGTTGGATTGAGATCGGACGTTTGAGATGGCATGTGTGCATGTGACACAGCTTGGGGCAGGAACGAGTCGCCAACCGCAACAGAGTCGGTTTCTTGTTCTGTTGGTCCCTGGTGCTAGATCTGCGCTTCCTATGATAAATGAAGCATACTTCTGGTCGATGCTCCTTTCAGTTGCTACATATATGCATCTCGATCGATGGTGCTAACTGCTAAGTCATTTGTTGGATGGGGTATGAACACCGATTATCTAAGCATATTCATGAAACTAGATAGTGGATTACTATTTACTACAGAAAACTAAACAGAGATCCCTACTTCTCTGCACCAATCGCGAGCGTCGACCGGAAATATTTCGCTAGTTTACATGAAATTTTTAGTCCGGAGAAGAGGAGCTACTGTTGGTTAATTTGTATGTATATCCCGTATAGATTAGCATGTAGGAGTATTTGTTTTCGTCTTACGTAGTACTACTAGTTGGTTAATTTGGATTGCGGCGGCTTGGGAAAGCTCATGTCATGCTAGGGTAATTAAGGAGTACTTAAATTAGTAAGTGCATAATACGTAACCATCAATTAGCGATGGGCCCTTGACTTGATTGTGTCGCCTTCTTTGTTTTCGATATTTAAAAAATAAACTATACTGGGCTGCCTGATAGCTACGCACGGCAGAGAGAATCTTAAGATTCTGATTCCAACATGTAATTACTTTTTGTGTGCCACCAGACCATAACTACTAGTATGCCAAGTGGCAGCAATTCGGGCAGTGACACATGATCGATCCTCTGGTTGTGCATGCAAATGCAATAATACTAGTTGAGCATGCGCGCCCGCGGCGCGCGAGGCCGGACGAGACAGCGGCCAACGCGTCCAGGCGCGGGAGAAAAAAAGCGGTGGCCAAAACACGCCGGGCAAAAAAGCGCACGCGTGCGCGCGGAGGCCACAGAGAGCCGGGAAGAAAAATCGCACAGCTCTGCTGGAAAAACGGAGCCTGCGGGATTCGACCCCGGGTCTCCCAAGCAACGGAAGGGGTGAGCTAACCAAGTGGATGAAACACCCGCGCACCTGATATGTGGGACGATAAAAATCCTTTTATACGTTAAAGGAAAACGGACGGCCGGATCTGCGTCGCTCGCGTGATCGGACGGTCGTGGCGGCGCCGAGCGGGGAAGCCAGCCACGTGGCGTGCGGGCGATGCGCCTGTTCGCGTTTGTACTTATTATTACATGTAGTCTCGACCTTACGAATTAGGATGCTGATAGCCATAGCTCGCAACAATGTAATGTGAGCCTCACAAAGTACTCATTCTAGAGAGATGGATGAGCAAGCAAATCAAAGTGCTGGTGTACTAGTGCCAGCTAGGCAGGTCTGTGTGAACTTTTACTTCACATATATAATCAGTAAAGAACAAGTACAAAAAAATGGATGGATCAGATGAATAGTGGGTGTAGACCAGCAGGTCTATAGGCAGAGGAGGACAATAAGACAGGAGAATACAGGAGATGTCAATGTCCAGCTGAGTAGATCGATCCTCCTTGATTACTCTTGTTAGCTTGCATTTTTGCATCATAAAAGCAGCCAAAAATTATTGCAGTGCAAGTACAATAATGCAGACGATGCACCCAAATGGAGCGTTCAATTCGATCCACGTCGGCATCCTGACGAGGCAGTGTGACAGGTGGCTGGTGGCGTGTGGTGCGGATGGACATGACATGCTAATCTCACTGTTAACTCCTAATTCTCTCTCCCTCCATGAAATGAAATGAAACGAGGCAGAGGGAGATGGATGTTTCATTTAGGAGGTGCATGCATTGCATTGGATAGAGTGATTAGTCTCAGCAGTTGAGGTTTTGAAACAAGGCAGGCAGGAAGGCATTGCCGCCTTGTGTTGATGGACAATAAGATGGTAGCTAGTCAGGTCAGGCAGGGGGCAGCAATCCAATGGCGCTGGAGCTGCAGTGATGCATGCAACTCGAGTCATCCATGCCGATTCATCATGTCTACTACCATCACCACATGCCATCTGCCTCTTGTTAATTCGCCAACAATTGCAAATTTGCTAGTGGCAATTAAAATTTTTTTTTCCTGAAGATGCTGGCCGACCTTCTATCAGTAAACAGAGCCTGCAGAATAGAATGACCAGAACAGCAGCCATATGGGCTGTACTGCTTCTTGCTGCTCCATCTTCTTCTCCCTTCCTTCCTTTCTTTTTTCTGCCGTGTGTGTTTTGGGTTTGCATAATTTCCCAGCAGCTCGTGGCTTAATTAGAGTATGGCGAGGCTCTGATCTTGCCATGTCAGGCAGCCATGCCTCATGCGTGGCAAAGTGACACCTTGGGTCCCTGCCAAATTATTTCATCAGGCAGGACGCAGGAGCCCACAGGTCCGAGCTCGGAGATCCAGAATCAGAATCTAATCACCACTGCCACATGCCCACCTCTACTCTATTTTTGTTATCTTCTCCTCATCAAATAGCTAGCTGCCATTGTTAAAAATGCCATCGAGCATCATTGGATTGGATGTTTCTGTGTGACACTTGTTCTTAACTGTATATATCCCCCCTGTATAATTCCTTTGATTTGAGTTTTTGGTCTATATGTATTCTCGAAGATGATCTCCAATAATTGCGCACGCTCTCTCTCTCTCTCCCCCTATCCCCAATTATTCAGGATGTTTAAACTGGCTATGAGACCAACACGCGACCATTGGACAGCGCTAGGCTCAGCATGTGAGGAATTAGCAGGCCGGGCAGACAGCAGTCATTAGCTGGTTAAATAGATGTAACCATCAAGAGAAATGGTCCATCCGAAGAATGCTTTTACGTGCTTCAACCATCTTTCCAGTAACAAGGATGTTTAACCATTTTAATATTAACTATATTCTTCTCAATCTAACGGTCCAGATTGATTTCGGTCTTTTTATATTATCTTGGCTTCAAATGTCACGATCTCCACCAAGCATCTCTCCGCTCACTAACCCATGCTATGTTATGCATTAATCCCTCCTTATATATAAATGCATGTGCTATTCTCCTTGGAAAAAAAAGGGGTTTTTTTTCGAGGCACCTACAATGTATGTGCATGTGATTCAGAGTTGTGTGCCAGCAAATTGGTCGATGCCGTGCACGATGACTGAACTGAACTGCATACACACTGAGCTTTAGCTGTGACAGCATCGCCTCATGAACTGCCAGGTACTGACAACTACATTCACCTAACGATCTGCAATAATGCAAGCCATGCTCGTGCATAAGTATGCTCCACGTGGCAAGGCTACACGAGGCAACGACAGTAACCGCGCAAACTGTTCATTATCTGCAAGCAATGCTATGCTTATGGACGACCTAATTCCTGTTAAGATTGCAGCCTAACCATGAGCTTCACGTTTCCCATTCTGTAGCTCATGTTGCATTCGAGCCATGTCCACAGCTCATTTGGCCACTGCATCAGTTCAGCAGTTACAGGAAAGTCTTTTCCCGTTTTTCTGGGCTCCTTACGGACTGCTCATGGTTTGTGAATTCTGATGAAAGCGTTGGTTGGCTGGTTGGTTAGTCGTCCTAGTTCATGGCGTTGAGCAGCGGCACGTGGATGGTCGACCTGAATTCTCTCAGCAACAGAGTTTGCTCACACTGAGCTTTCTTTCCCCTATGGAGAATTGGGGGCAAACGCTTCTTGCTGCCCCATCATAACACTCTGGTTTTCTGCATGGAAATTATTCACAAAAACTAAGAACTTGTGGCCTCTCGCATGACAACAGCCATCATAGGTTCTTAGTGTCAGCCCAGTACTATCAGAAAGAGATTCAGACATCTGATGAGGTGTTATACACTGATTAGCCATACATTACAGAAGCTAGCTGGAGTTATTGCTTGTAGAACACTGACGAAAACAACATCCTCTCCTCTCCTCATCACAACTTCACTTGAGGTCCCAAAGTGTGCCATGTCAGCTATGGGAAAGCCATACTGTGGGCCCGGCAAATAATTCATCGGTGGGTCAGCGTGTGGGCCCCGAAGGTGGCTTCCTGCTTGGTGGAGATCCAGAATCCTAACCCCTCACCCTCATGGGCTCACTGTCACTGATTTGCGCTTTTTGGCACGGCCTGATTGACACATGCATTGCCAGCTCTCCCCAAACGCCTCAGGCTTAAAATTCTCCGAGGAAATAGCATCGGCCATCGCCCATCAGGGAAGGCAGACTGCATCAGTCACTCATCAGATTGGTCTGCAAAGTTTTCCAGAGCACAGCATCCCTGTTTGTATGTCTCTCTTCAACGTTCTCTGTGCCATTATTGTGAGGAGTCATGAGTGTATCTCCAATAATTCCGTTTCTTTAAGCAATGGGCGTGTAGATTCTCGGAGACGGATCTCTTAAATAATTGATCTCTGTCTCCAATAATTCACTTGATTAAATGGTTCTTGCGGCCGATCTTGATGGGCTAGACAAACATGCCAGTCATCAGATGGTTGGAGAACTGGTGGATCTGAACTTAACAATGTTTGTGTTTGCAGATAGTAATCCTCCTCTACGCAACTCCGTAGCAGAAGTTGCAGAACCATATCTGATCTCTTGCTTAGTAAGCACAGTAGAGAACAAAAAGAGAGAGGGAAATTCCAAAAAGATCCTTTGTTAAATAAAATTATGTAATAATTATGAGAAATAATCCTACCATTGGTCAGGCAGTTTTCACAATTGAAGAAAAAAATAACCCGAGTTGAATATCACTTCCCCCTAACAATTTACTCCCTCCATTTTCACAAAAAGTAGATGTTTTAGACTTGTCTTAAGTCAAAGTTTCAAAATTTTATCTATGCATGACTACATGAAAATTATACATACATATTCCTTTCAAAAAGAATCTTCGTAATATTATTTTTATCGATCATATAAATAAATTGTAATGGTAATTTAGTGACCAAAGTATTTCAAACACATTTTTATCGATATATAAAATGTTTTTTTTTTGTGATATAGAGAAAGTAACTCATATTTATAACTTATGACCTATATGTTTGCTTAACTGTTGTTACAAGATAGGTCTTCTAGTATAACAGTTAAACTGATGCATGGTTGTCTTGGTTAAACTCTGTATGTTTCCGTTGTCTCTGGTAATGGAAATGGGGTATCCCCCTTCTGGAAAAAAAAATTTTATAACTTATGACCGCTTGGCAGAGGCGACTATGAACTCTAGTCCCGAGCCACCCTCCCGGTTGCCATCAGAGGCTGCATCTATTCTCATTTTGAGAAGTGAATACCGTGATTGTTGGAAACTATCATCGATTTGTTGTATTAGTGGATACATCCAAAAGCTCCTCTATGATGTTAACATCAATTTTATAAATTTTTGAGCTATGCTATGTTCAATCCTTTAGAAGGGCAGGCAGGAGTGCAGGACAGTCCGCACAGATGGAGAGGAGAGGACGGCCTGTGACGGTGTGACCTCCCTCCACGCAGGTCTCGAAGAGTCTAATATATCATTAATTTTAAAAACTTAAAAAAACTAATTAAAATCGCACCGGAATGACTACAAAGTACTAAATCGCTTGGGCTGGTATAAAAACGTCAAACGAATGGCCTAACCATTGATATGAAAACGAATGGCTAGGATTGCCTGGATGTCAATGTCAGGGATACCGCAACAGTCCTATTTTCGGGTGTAGAGGCTACTGATTAAAAGACCACTACGGATCACAATGGTCATCACAACAACAGATAATGGTGATTTATTCAGAATCCAGTCATTCCATAACGGATGACAAGTTGAGTTTGCATGGAAGTCTCAGAGATCAGGCCGAACGAAATTCTACTGAAGGATTAAGAAGCAGCGGCTAGGCTAACAGCACATACCTAGCCCAAGTAGACAATGGCATCATACATACCACTAGCGTTACAAAGCAACAACACTCGAGAGATCGTCACAGAGGTCCCTCAAGCATCTTCAGGTCTACAGGTTCTCAGAGCCTCTACACATTACCACGGGTGCCCTTACTTGCCTTACTCCACAATTTTGATTACATTCTTGACACCGGTCCTCATCTCATTTGGGATCACTCCACCTTCTGGAAGATCAAACTTCCTGCGGCTTAGCGTCCTTGGCTTCCCTGGTGGCTGTGGGTCCACTATCTCCAGCATCATCTCAAGTTCCTCCAGCATCGACCTCTTTGCATTGCGAACCATATAGTCTAGTCCCTGGTAAGAAGAAAGAATCGACAAATGAATCATACACTGTCCAAAGACTGTGGAACAACGTTAGTACATTACATACAAACCATGGAAACGGAAATTCAGTTTAAACGCGGGCTCGTGCCCATACGCTCTACTACCACACCAAGGCTCTAAAAACTAGTAACCAATACTAGACATGTCACCCACCTAGTAGTAGGTACCCAACATAGTTGACCCAATTATTTGTCATATCTGGCGATCACACGGTAACAGATAGAGCACTTGTTACATGTATATGGCCAAGCATACAGCCAGTGGCAGATCCAGGATTAACGTCAAGTCTGGGCAAGCCTAAGGGAAGTACATGTCCTCAACAGGCTACCATACCTCAAAACAAATTGAAATAAATGCAGCCAAAGTTGACAATGACACTGATTTCAACCATTATAAATTCTAAAACCTGATACACATATATAAAAGTAACAAAATAAAAATTAGATGCATGATATCATTATCATAGTACTCTCTCTTGAACCTTAGGTAGAAGTCCACACTCCACAGGACAGCACACAAAAAATCCAATCATCACCTTAGTGAGAAGTGAAAAGAAAATTGAAGCTGTGGCACACACACTACAATCTAAATTACTATTTTTACCAATTCATATCCACAAATCACAACTAGTAAGAACATTGACTAATTTACATGATTGCATCACACATTCATTAGTCATTGAGTCACTGATTAAGTGATTTGCATCACGAATTTACTAATTGACACACACAAATTGTTAATCTTAGGGAGAATAACTGAATAGGAGATAGAATGATAGATAGATGGAAAACCAGTCACCTTATCCACCGATCAGCTCAACAACTCAAGCAGTCAAGCAGGGAGCTCAGCTCCTTGAGTCCTTCGGACCTCACGTCTTCACTCCCGCCACCCGTAGGCTTCAGCTCCAGCCTCCGATTTGGCAGTCCGGCAAGGCAGCGTTCTAGGTCTGGACTCCACCACCGCTTGGTTTGGTGGAGATGTGGAGTTACAAAGGATTTGGAGGAGGATTGGATACAGATTGGTAGGAGGAGGATTGGATACAGATTGGTAGGAGGAGGACTAGAGCCTAGAGGAGGATTAGTGGAGGACGGTGGCTGGCGAGAGGAGCCATGGAGGAGCACTTCGGCACTGCCGCTACGTCTGCTCAGACACTACTGTGCTGTGCCCTAGCTAATTCCCCAAACTTGTGAACTTGGACTGTATACCCCATGTACAGTATAAGGGGTTCCCCAAAATCAAACCTGGGCCGAGACCCAACCAGCCTGATTGGTGAATCTGCCCCCGCATACTACCTAGCTAGTAGGCTCATTTTTTTTTTTTAACACTGCCCTACATTGACAACATAAATTTGGATACGGTGTCCTTACACTTTGATATTTGATGTAGCAAACAAATCAAAAGCATGAACGCACACAAAATCGTCAAATGAACAAAAGAGTGATCACAACAAGAAATATATGTCACCTGAAGCAACTGAAAGTGAAAAAAAAACATCATCTTATTAGAAAGCCCTATTGTCTTTATGCCTTACTACTAAACCTAAATAGCATATATATTCACATAAGAACTATTTGTTAATGCCTGAGTAAGCATGTTGAACGGCCATTCCAGCATCCAAAGTCTGCTACAGCTAGCAGTGCCTTTAATAGCACTTCCACACTGCCAAG
Organism: Raddia distichophylla; assembly: GCA_005191435.1. Classification (NCBI taxonomy): domain Eukaryota; kingdom Viridiplantae; phylum Streptophyta; class Magnoliopsida; order Poales; family Poaceae; genus Raddia; species Raddia distichophylla. The sequence continues at coordinate 1,378,929 of SPJY01036992.1, read as the reverse complement.
ATTAATCTTGTTTATGTTTGTACAAGTGAATAGAAGGGCAACTCAGTTGAGCAATCTGTGATTTCCTTGATAAACATGGTTGTCATGGTGTTGCCAAAATGTCATGCCGTGATCGCACTTCTCGGTTCTGCCTCGTCATGTCAGTTGTCTATGATGTCCCCTGCATGGACTTGGTGTCGTCTTGGTATCATGTAGTATCCTTGATGACTAAAGCGCCTGTCACACGCAGTTGGGAGGGCTACTTAGCCTTGGCGTCATGTAGTATCCTTGATGACTAAAGCGTCCGCTACACACAGTTGGGAGGGATACTTGGTCATGGGGCTAAGGCTACAGTGAAAGGGCACTGCAAAAGGAAAGAGGGGAGAGCAAAAGAGAGGACTAATTAGGTGAATAGGTAACTCTAGGCACCGGTGGCATGCCACCACTCATCCGGCAATGCCAATCCCTTCTCTGCGCTCTGAAGAAACTCTCTGCTTGTCTCTGCCCTCTTGCTCACAGTCCCCATTGCGGCATTGCCTGAGGCCTGAGCTGCGGCGCACGTGCAGAGCAGGTGGCCAAGGCCAGCATAGCCAGGCATCATGTCCCTTCCGATTTCTCTGTGCCCTGGTACCTATGCTTCCTATGCTCGATCCCCAGCTCCTCCTCCTCTATACTGCTATGCTAGCCTGTAATGCTTTGCTCAGCTAGATGCTATACCTTGCTTATTTTGCTATATGCTCAATAATGCTTTGCTTGGGCGGTGCCTCTGCTGTGCTGTAAATTGTAATGCTTTGCGACGCTCAATTCGTGCAAATCTATGTTATTTTGCAGCCTATTGGTTGCTTTACTTGTATGCCTATTGTGTCGCCTCGCTGCACACTTTACAGATAAAAAAGGTGGTAGCGCACCTTGCCTTGCATTACCACCGTAACAACCTTGTTCATGACATTACTAATGGAGTGATGTGGCTACATATGGCAGAAAAATAATATTGCTGACAGTTTTTTGTAGTATAAATACTGATAATAACAGTATACGGTCACCAATTTCCCAAATCCAAAATGATGAGAACATTAACTGCAAGTGCATTTCACAACTAGAAGTGTAGAATGCAGGTCTGATGGTCCCAGTAAAACATTAGGCAGGAAATAAAAATTCTGGAACGGGTCAAGAGCTCACTGCTTACCTCAAGGGCATCAACAGTCAAGAGCAGGACAATGATTTTCTCAGCGAACCTCTGGCGCTCTTCAGAGTCATGTGCAATGCGACGGCGGTAAGAGACGTTGAAGAACAAGGACCTGATTTCCTTCAGCTTGGCCTTGGCCACTGCCAGATCGCGAAAGCAACGAAGCAGCTGTGCACGGTGGGCCAGGTGAGTCCTGTAGTTCATCTGGATCAGCAATGCAGCATCCTGCGGGGACAGCTCCTTTCTCTTCCCCTTTCCATGGCTCTTAGCAAAGGCCTTCAGAAAGGGGTAGTGTTGTTAGTGCTTGTAGTGCAGATAACAATCGCAAAGAAAAGCACTTTCTTGAATATTGCAAATTGCAACCACTACCTCAATCCAATCTTCTACACGGATGTCACTACATTGAAACCACAAATCTCGCGCATTGCTCACGGATCACAAGAACCTATGAACATCGGAGTCGAAGCAACTAAACAAAAACAAAAAAAAAAACCTTTGGTACAGTACACACTACACAACGATTGGAGGATGTTCAGTCCCCACTTTAGTTAGTTAGGTAGCACGGGAGATCTCACCTTCTTGATGGCGACGCATCCCGCGGTGTTGTCCTCGATCTGGACGATCTGCACGCCGCATTTCTTGTTGCTCTTCTCCTTGACCTTCTTTTTGTCCTTCTCCTCCGTGGTGTGGTCGTCGCCGCTGCCGCAATCGAAGTCCTCCTCGAGGGAGTAGGTGTGCGACCATGGCTGGAGCCAGCCCTTGCCCTTCACCGCCTTGGTCCACTTGAGCTTCCTGGCGCCGGCGGCGGATCCCTTGGACTCCCACTTCCACTTGCGGTCGAATCCGTCGTGGTGGGGGGTCTTGATCTCGGCCTCCCACTTGAGGGTCCGGTCGCCCGCCGGCTTCTCCTCGGCGGTCCACTTGACCTTCCGGCCGGCGGCCTCGGCGGCGTAGGTGTACTTGCGGCGGCGGGCCGGCCAGATGGCGAGCTCGAGGGCGGAGACGCGGTCGCCGAGGGCGTGGAGGAGGAATGGGTCGAGTGCGGGGGGGCTAACGGTGTGAGAGAAGAGGAGGTAGGGATCGAGATCGAGATCGAGATCGGGGGTAGGGGTGGGGAAGGCGAGGGGGCATGGCGGGGAGGAAGGGAAGAGCAGGGGGCGGTGGTCGAGGAGGGAGGAAGCGAAGAAGGGGCAGGAGGTGGGGAAGGGCAGGGGGTAGTCGTCGGCGTGGAGGTGGAGGTGGAGGTTGCGGTTCATGGCGACGGTGGTGGCGCTGCGGGCGACAGCGGCCAAGGCACTCGCGTCACGGGATCACAAGAAACAGCGAGGTGAGGGCAAAATGGGATTTTTAATTGTCGCGCACGCTTTCCCCCGGCCGGCGGCCTCGGCGGCGTAGGTGTACTTGCGGCGGCGGGCCGGCGAGATGGCGAGCTCGAGGGCGGAGACGCGGTCGCCGAGGGCGTGGAGGAGGAATGGGTCGAGTGCGGGGGGGCTAACGGTGTGAGAGAAGAGGAGGTAGGGATCGAGATCGAGATCGAGATCGGGGGTAGGGGTGGGGAAGGCGAGGGGGCATGGCGGGGAGGAAGGGAAGAGCAGGGGGCGGTGGTCGAGGAGGGAGGAAGCGAAGAAGGGGCAGGAGGTGGGGAAGGGCAGGGGGTAGTCGTCGGCGTGGAGGTGGAGGTGGAGGTTGCGGCTCATGGCGACGGTGGTGGCGCTGCGGGTGAGAGCGGACAAGGCACTCGCGTCACGGGATCACAAGAAACAGCGAGGTGAGGGCAAAATGGGATTTTTAATTGTCGCGCACGCTTTCCCACATCTGGGTGTTCATGCCACTGCGATCATGGAGTGTAGACAGAGAAGACGATGACGATCGCATCGCTTCATAATCAGCACGAGGTCTCACACTCACAGCCTCACCTGCCAATTAGTATTCTACTCCACGGCACGTAATGACGTAAATCACTACTAGTATTTCTTACTCTTACCACAAAGAGATGGTTGCAGATAGAGATTACATCAGCGTGAGTTTATTTTAAAGACTGATGATGCTGTAGCAAAGTGATATATATCTATCTTCTGTCTACTATATGTATAAAACAAATGGAGTACATGCCAATGAAATGTCAAGCAAAGAAATGTTAGCCAAAATGCTATTTCACGGGCATGTACTATTTTGGCTTACATCCCAAATCCAGCCAGATAGGACTAAGTTGCAGTAAACATGGCCAATAATCAGTTTAGCTTATGTATAGGCTAGTTCGATAAAAAAAAAAAGTGCTAGCGTAAATCTGAGGCAATATAATTGTAATTAAGGAATGAAAATATTTATGATAGCTAAGCTATCTTGCGGCAAAGAGAATGGCTGTGATTTCTATTCTTCCTTGAAGCAACCACACTATGAAGTGTCTTTGGGTGGTCAGTGCCACTGCTCCTGCTTGCAATGAACTGAACAAGGCCATGAATGCAGTGCTGGAGATGACTGTAGGGTACTTCTTGGTGAGCTTCCCAAGCAGCAGCATCCAGAAGGCAAAGGTGATGCGGTTCAAGAGCAGCAAACCCAAGCCTAGCATCCATCTGGCCTTGCTGATGCTATTGGTAACACTACCATTTGCAGTGTGTTCTTGAAGGGATGATGGTGTGAATTAACGCAGCACCCTTGTACAGGCCCAGCAGTATTGCACCACCAACAGATGTGTCCCTATGATCTTCGCCAGCGCTGCTTTGCTCCTCACATTAACTGTGTTTCTAACCTGCATGTCCAACAATTGATTTGTTTCAATAAGTCGTAGTTACCACTTACAAATGAATGGGCAATGACCCTGCCAGTGTTTCAAAAAAAAAAAAAAAGGGGTAGCAGTTACCACCTACAAGCTCTTTAGACTTGATTGTAACATTAGGGAATTAATTGTTTAGTAAAAAATTCTGAATAGCATCTTGTTTATTTCATACTTTCATTTGGTTAAAATTTGGGAGATAGATGCTCAATAAACCAACTATTTCTCCACCATACTCTTAGTTTAACCACATTTTGTTGTACAACTGCAGTATATAGAGATTAAGGCCTGTAGTTCTTTGAAATTTATTTTATAGATGAGACTATTCACTTATTGGCCATAGTTTGACAGTGACTTTAGAATCCTGAACTGCTGTGGTTACCTAGAGTCTGAAAATACAGTGCTTTTAAGTCTGCACGAACTTACCGCTAAAAAAGGGCTGCATTAACAGCTACTAACGCGAAATGAAATATATAACAAGAAATTGATTTGAGAGGGAAAGCAACCAAGAAGGTGAACACCGGAGTCGAATGTTGCGGTCAGCGTTGCAGTGTTGTAGCTCATTCATAGGAAGAATAGATACCGGGCAGCCAGTGCGCTACATATATAACAAAAAGGAGAAATGCTCAAATCAGAAATTCAAATACTCGTTTTTTCTATTGCAGTTAGCAAGAGCAAGAAAGTATACCCAAGCAATGCGCTCATGAATAAGTAGCCAAAGATCTCCTTTGTAAATTGCGGTCTTGCATTCCCCAGAGCTGCAAAACTGGCATAAAACTGGCTAGGGACTGTGGCTACTGCAAATTTTGTACAGAGCGGGACTTGTTCCACAGGATCATCAAATAAAAAAAAGGCACTCAAGGCCGTCCTGTCCAGAGACCATACACATGAGTACAATCCAAACAGGCAGCGCTCACCAAAACTCGGTGACCAACATTATTCCGATTTTGTAATGAGCGAACCAGCACAAATTAGGCAGATGGGAATGATATGACAACATACAAGTTCTTTCAACCAGGAAATGAAGATCAATAGGGACCATAAACACAAAGATTCCCACGAGCAATATGGATAACATAGGAGCGCATGCTCCAATTTACTAACATCTTGATCCAGCATTTCCTAAAAAAATCCTGATCCAGTACATAACTTTGGTAGCCAATGAAACTGTCATCGACTCAAATAACAGCAGAAAAAGGGTAGTTCTCGACTCTCTAAGCAAGTGTCTACTACCAGCTAGGAAGAAAATGCAGCTCACTGGTCTTCACTGATGGTGCCCTTGTCGCTAACATAGATACCATCCAAGAATTTCCTTATATCTTTCTTTTTTACATGGCATTTCTGTTGGAAGTAAAATGACGAAAAAATCATGGATCAGGAATTTAGCATCAAATTATTTTGGCAAAGTAAAAATAACACACCAGTCGAACAATACAAATCAAAGGCCTTCATATCCCACAAACATATTTTCCTTTTACAGTTACTACTATAAAATTACTCGTTACACAAAGACAACCACCACAAGTAAAAAAAACATCCATCATGATCTATGCCATGTTAAATTGGATTATATGCTTACCATGTTGGACGAAAATTATCGCTTATGGACAGTATGCATAAACTCAAGCATGTCAGGCAGCAAATATGCAGTTAACATTTACACATTCATGCAGGCAATAGCATAGTTCAGCATTCAGACATGGAGCACGTCTTTCATTGTATTGAAAATACAATCATCTGGCACATGAATTGATGGAGGTTTGCAATTCAACAGGCCGTTGACACGACAATCATTCCTATAATGTAGAGAGCAGAACAGATACGCGAGGATTCTAACCTGGTTAATCAGCGCAGCAGAGCGGGAGACAAGCTCAATATCATTGCCATCAAGGACTAGCTCATCCTTAACCTTCTCCGAACGCAGAATCGTCACACCCTCAAGCATATCAACTTTCCTCACCTAATCAAGCAAAGGAATAGCCTCAGCACATTCCATACATACATGAATTACAAGCTAAGATGACACATGTGTGTGCCGTAATAACAGGTAAAACAGTCGTAATAACAATGGTACAGATGGTCAAATCTTGATCTCCACAGCAGCTGCATACGAGCATCGACGCACAATTAACATCTTAATCTTAAAAGAACTGATTTGTCGATTATTGCAAAACGATAATGCTACGATTTGAGTCCAGCACAGTTAGATCATACTAGCCAAATAAGCAATCTTTTCTAACATGCAGTCAAATTCAAGCACATTGTCACCCATTGAAGATTAAAAAATCACCATTTTAACTGACCAAGTACATTGAGTAGGATGCATTAACATCACCCAAACAATGAGTTGTGCTACTAAATGCCACAACCGTAGCTGCACAAAATTCTGGATTTTGTTTAACAGCTAGTAGGGAATCTCTAGAGAGGATTTAAGGCATGACGATTTGATGGTTGCAAGAGGCAGGTTAGAAGGGGGGAGGAAGGAGGGGGAGGGCAGATCACCTTTTTCTCGCCCAGGAAGTTCCTTATCTCGATGGCGGTGTTGGCGCTGGTGATGGAGGCGTTAATGGGGAAGTGAGCGTAGACGAAGCGCATTTTGTACCGGTATCCCTTGGTGACGCCGGTGATGAGGTTCTGGATGTGGGAGATGGCGGTGCGGATGGCGGCCATGGTGCGGCGGGTGCCGAACCAGGCGTCGACCTTGAGCTTGCGGCCGCCCTCCTGCAGCTGGAAGTCGAGGTTGAGGTGCTTGAAGTCGCGCGTCAGCTTCCCGCGGGGGCCCTCCACCGTCACCACCTTCGCCGCCACCTTCACCGTCACCTCCTCGGGGATGTCCATGCTCTCGGACGCCAGGATCGTCTTCATCTTGCTCTCCTCCGGCGGGCGGCGGCGGCGGCGGCGGCGGCGGCGTGGGGAAGAAGAGGCGGGCGCCTGGTCGGGCTGAGGGTTGTATTTATGTTGTAGGGTTTCGTTCGTACGCGCGAGCGGCGCGACTCGCGACTCGTCACTCGCGGAGAGAGGAGGTAGGTGGGCTCCAAATGGGCCGGCCTGTTTTCCATTTGAGCCCAGTTAACTCGTCGAGTTGCTGGGGTTCCTGCTCCGGACGAGTATGCCAACATCAAACACAACAGAAAGAATAAAAGGAAAGGGAAAAAAGATTCTTGATTCTTCCTTTGAATATCACAGAATATGCAATTCAGAACCAGTAATTAATTTGTGTCGGTGTGTGTAAATATTAAATAAAAGTAAAGTCTGAATAAATTCACGTTGAATTTGCTATAAATGTACCTTTGAGAATTCACAAATGCTTCCACAACCTTCTCCATACCACAGAAAGAACCAACCAAGATTGAGGAGCTAACAAGAAGCGACCTAGATCGAGGAATAGTTGATCAAAGCATTAACATGTGCATGGCAAATGGAAGTTCGCAATTTCGCATGAAGATACATGCAACAACAAGGAGCGATTATTGGAAGTTAATCATAAGCATTGGTGCAGTTACCCGAGGACCACCACTATTAGGAGATGGAAGATGAGTCATATAGATGAAAGTATTGATGCTGTGACTAATCAACGGCTTAAGGCTGGCTCCAACAAGGCCCCTTAAATTTGATCCCCTATAGTTTGATATAGGGTTTCCCCTAAAAAAATCCATCTCCTATAAAATGCTTATCTCCAACAGTAGTCCCTAAAATTGGATCTCTACCCAACCGAAGACGGCAGGTCTTGAGAGGCGCGCCCTGACGAGCGCCGGCACCGTGGCCGGCACCGTGCCGCCGCAAGCGCGCAGCATCCCGTGGTCTCACTCTCTCCAGCCTCCAAGCCTTTGTACAGAGAGTGTGGATCAGTGGATAGTGGGTAGGTATTTCAAGTTTGTGCCTCGCTGTCACTGCAGTACAGGAAGAAACCTTCGATACAAGAATCCAGCATAATTTTATTCAACTTGATAGCCATCAGTTGGTTCAAGTGATAACGTAATAACTCTCAGCTCTTGTCTCCTCAAGAAGTACTCAAATATTTAAGAATTACAAAATTTGCAATGCAAAAACAATAAAAGAGTCAATTAACCATTGTGGCCAAAGACAATGTGGACAGTCTCGTCTACTTCTGCCTACCGCTGGTGCGCCGATTTCTTCTTTCCGGCATCAATAATGTACTCATCTATGTCGGCTTCGGCTCGGCCGGCGGCGTGGCCTCACCGGGTGACCTTGATCATCATTGTAAAGTAGAGGAGTATTGCTCTGACTTTGGCGTTTCCCTGTATCAGACATTCAGACTTCAGAGGGTTCACTATTACTCTTATCACTCACTTGTCCTTCGAGATCGTCTGTACAATTTGCATCGAACGTGTGTATAGAGAACGACGACAGTGGGGCAGAGGAGCCGGCTGCGGCGGCGGCGGGGTAGAGGACGCGGTGGCGGCGGCATGGTAGAGGACGACGGCGGTGGGGCATAGGAGCCGGCTGCGGCGGCGGGGTAGTGGATGACAGCGTTGGGGCAGAGGAGCCAGCTGCGGCGACAGGGCAGAGGACGGCGGCGACGGGGCAGAGGAGTCGGACGAGAGGAGGCACGTCGGAGATGGAGGAGGAGAAGGACGGCGATACCTGGAAGTCGTTCCGATCTTGTGCGGGAGAGAAGGGAGTTGAAGATACGGGGGGGAGAGAGTTTCCGTGCATATACCGTTCCTCTCTCCTCTCCGGTAAAATACAGGTTGTTTTGAGGGATGCTGTTGCACGCTGTACCCTTTTTTACAGGTTCAGTGAGGCATACAGTACGTTGTTGGAGTCAGCCTCAGTGAGGCATACAGTACGTTATTGGAGTCAGCCTAAGTAGCTGACGCAAATTTCCTAGCCCGCACACGCGTGTATTTTGGTTACCTGCATGTTGTCGTCTCCTCCAATTCCTTCCCGAGCTCCGGCGACGCCACCGCAAGCCCTGCCGACGTTGATTCCAGTCTCCCCTTGCCTCCCGCTGCCGGTTGGAGCCTCCCCGAATTGCGCCGATGCCAGATCCGTTGTCTTCAAGCACCACCGTCACCCGAATCATTGTCCCCGAGCACCGTCATCGCCAAATCCCGCCTTCCCGAGCTTCAACAACTCCATCGTCGCTGGATGCACCGTCCTCAAGCGCCACACCCATCGAACCCATCGTTCCTGAGCGCCACCGTTGTTGGATCCGTCGTCCCCGAGTATCGCCGTTGTTGGATTCGTTCGGCCAAGCTGCTCTACCACCACAGCTACCGACCGTCCCTGCAGGCACACGGCACTGTGCTGGACTGCTGGCTTAGCTAGGCTGGGAGGAAAGGGACGCCCCGATCCTTTCCTTGGAGCTAGACCCGCACGGCGGGGCCTGACTAAATTCGGAGCGAACGTGGGCAACCAATCACCGGTTGCCTATGCATGGTGAGCCTGGTCAGTTCGTGTGTTTGCAACCAAACACGCCCGTTACAATTCATTGCCCGTCTCCTTCGGAATTCGGATATTCTTCGAACAAGGCTTCAACAAATAGGTAAGAAAGTTGTGCGGTTTGGGTTGGTGCGTTGGACATTGCCTGCATCTGGAACGCATGGGTGAATCTTCAGCAAGAAGTTCCTGCATTCACACTTGGGGCAAGCGTGCTTTTCGAAGAAGGGGGAGACTTTTTTCTAGTAACCGGGCTTACCACTACGTAATTGGGGTTACCGGCTTGTAGAATAGGCTGCGCCCGCTTTGGTTGAAGACAATGTAATAGTTGAACCTATGGAAATGGGGAGGTCAAGCAATGAGAATGAGCTAGGTGGAAATCGCCTATTTTCTTGCCTTTTTCTTGTACGCCAACCTTCTTCTTCTCCGGTTCCTAATCCTGCCTAAAAAATCTCGCTTAATTCTGTCTTCTCCAACCTGGATAGTAACAAGTGGCAAGTTGAGCGCCGTGGCCGGGCAGCAGTTGCCGTTGATGGCCATTGAGATCATGGACCAGTGGCATTGACTATCGTGTGAGTGCTAAGGCCATCTCCAATGCAGATGCGCTTAGACAAGTGTTTAAAGAAAAAATCAGATTTTTTTGCCATGTAGGATAGAGAAGGTGCTTGCATAGGTGCTTAGAGAGATGTATGTATGCTTAATTAAGCACCATGTTGAGAGAGGTGCTTAGAAAGTATCTAAGCACCCATATAAGCTTCTATGCATTGAAAATAAGTTTTTCTACATAAAAGCTTAGTTATGTAGCAGCACCCTCTCTTTTTAAGCACCTGCTATAAGCGTTTTGCATTGAGGATTGCCTAAGAGAGGTCTCACACTGACAGGCTGACCTGCTAATTGCTCCAGTCTAGGGCACATAAATCACTGGATCACTATATTTATTCCAGAAGCATGACCGCAGATCGAGCAGTGACAATTTTTACTACTCCGTAGTAACAAGAGGAAATTATTATTAGTCAGGTACTCGTACAAATACCAGATCACATGACTCACGACACTATGCAAGTGCTGCGGCATACGCCAAAGGGAAATGGCTACGCGTGGAAGGAAGCTAATACTTAAAATTTAATTAAGACGCGATTAGGATTATGGCAGCAATAGAGAGAGGCTAGAGGCCGAGGAGGCTGCAGTTCTCCCAGAGCGTCTTGGCGGAGCGGCGGAGCCTTTTGGCCTCCTCCTCGGTGAGGTCCATCTCGGCGACGCCGAGGACGCCGGCGCTGCCGAGGCGGGCGGGGAGGCTGAGGAAGACGTCGTGGTCGCCGGAGATGCCGTGGAAGCCCCTCGCGAGGACGGAGACGGGGTGGATGCGGCGCTGGTCGCGGAGGAGGGAGGCGGCGAGGCTGGCGACGGAGTAGCCGATGGCCCAGGAGGTGTAGCCCTTGAGCCTGATCACCTCGTACGCGCTGTCCACCACCGCCCGCCGGATGCCCTCCAGCGACGTCTCGTCGAAGCTCCGGTGGCTCTCCTGCAGCGACTTGAGCACCGGCATCCCCCCCACGCTGATGCTCGACCAGATCGCCACCGAGCTGTCGCCGTGCTCCCCCACCATGTACGCCTGCGCAGTGCGCACCGAACAATCAAATAAAGAACGCATTTTTATCCTTATTCCGCAAAGGAAAAAAGCTAGCATTTTTATTTTTATTCTTATTCATCAAATGCAAAGGCTGCAGCAATGCCATTGCTCCTGTGAGGTCAGATGAGACTGGGAGTATCAGACAGGCACATGGAGTCGACGCCACTACCAATGAATAGGGGGAAGAGAAGAGTAATAAAAAAAGAGACATCTTTTGCCGGCCGGTCCACGTGCCGTGGTGGGAGAGGAAGGAGACGGACCTGGACGTCCTGGGCGTTGACGTCGAGGTGGTCGGCGAGGAGGAAGCGGAAGCGGGAGGAGTCGAGGTTGGTGCCGGAGCCGATGACGCGGTTGGCGGGGAAGCCGGAGAGCTTCCAGGCGACGTAGGTGAGGACGTCGACGGGGTTGGAGACGATGAGGAGCAGGGCGTCCGGGGAGTGCTGGGCCAGCGGCGGCACGATGGCGCGGAACAGGGACACGTTGCGCTGCAGCAGGTCGAGCCTTGTCTCCCCGGGGATCTGGCGCGCGCCGGCGGTGACGATGGCCAGGTCGGATCCCCTGGTGACGGCGATGTCGGTGTCGGAGACGAGGCGCACGCGCGGGAGGAACGCCGCCGCGTGCTGCAGGTCCAGCATCTCCCCGCGGAGCTTGTCGGGGACCGCGTCCACCAGCGCGATCTCGTCCGCCAGGTCGCGGGTCAGGATGGTCTGCGCGATCGCCATGCCCACGTTGCCCGCGCCGATCACCGACACCTTCGTCAGCCGCCGCCGCTCCGCCGCCGAGCCTGGGTGGCAGTCCGCCACCGGCCGGAAGAACCCCGACGACGCGCCGGACGCATCGAACCCCAGCTCCGACAGCGACGACGCCTTCTTCATCGCCTCCACTTCCCACTACCACCCACGATGGATATTGGGTTTGATTCCTGGATTTGGGGATTTCGACTATAAGGTAGGGGAGTTATAACGAGGCCAGTTGCTATTTATAAATGCAGTGATGAAACCGCTCATCACTGCTTTACCACCGTGGTTCGTGGTGTGGTGCTGCGGTATCGGTTTGCCCTATTTTGGTAAACCTAGTATTTTTAAAGGGCAAAAGTATTTTTTTTGGTAAAAAAAAAATAAGCCCCCTACTGTGTAGGAGTATACATTTTATTTATAAACCAACCAAAATAATAAAATGGAAGAATATAATCACGTAATCAATTAAATATATAGTTAAAAATATATTTATGGCAATCGATTTGAATGGATTTAAGGTTCTCTCCAATATAAATCCCTAAATTTGATCCTCTATAGCCTGATATATATGCTTCCTTTAAAAAAACCTCTCCCTATATTTCTCCAGCATTCCCTATATGCAGAATTGTATAGGGGAAAGAAAGAGAACCCTAGATATAAGGGAATGGAGAGAAAATCTATATTTTAGGGAATGGAATAGGGAATGCCATTGAAGCACATAGGGAAAGAATCCGTCCGGTATTTTAGGATAGAGGATGCTTTAGGGAAGCTTGTTGGAGACAGTTTTAACACTCGGGGGTCCAGATCCACCCTTTGCTCAATCTATGGCAAATAACAGCAAATCAATTTTGACCCAAGGGCATGTCTCGGTGGGACCAGAAAAATGAAGGGAGATCGAAGAGAAACCATGGATGCAGCCTCCGGGATGGCGGGCAGCTGCTGGTTTCTGCGGCTTCCTTGGAAATACTATGTATGTATGTAGCTTTGACCGACGACAAGCTGGGAAAAAGGATGGATATTTCCTTCCATATGTCCTGGCCGGTTTGAATCGATAGACGTTGGACAATGGACGTGCTGCCAAAGCACATGCATCTGACGATTCTACGTACTCCGTATATATATACGTAGTTCAAACAAGATCCAGCCAGCAATAAGCACTGCATCTACGTCTACGTCTTGGGCGAACAGAACATGCACGCGTAACGTAATACGTCCTGCTCTGTTTTCTTGTATAGCACAGCACAGTCAGCTTCTCCAGGCCCCAGCCGTCAAAAATGCCCTGTCACGTTTCAAGTTTTCATATGGGAGTATTAATTTAACTCTAGATGCAGTCAGCTCAATTCCTAGTGGCAACCACGGTTGTGCACGTGCACAACTATTTCTATGATGTTGTGTTTTTTTTTTTTTGAGGTATTCTATGATGTTGTTATGCTCTCTGCCTCTCTACCAAGAGCAATAAAAATATACTCCTACACAACGGGGTTTTTTTTTTTGCATGTCTTTATAGATAGATTCATGGTACGTTGCAGGGATGTAAGTGGTCGCGGATCCGCGTCGTCCGTCCGGCAAAGAAGCATCTTGCGGCTTCCGTGAAAAATTGCAACCACGACGCGGCCGCCAGAGGACAATCTTTCCCTTGTCTGCTCAAGCGTCACTGCATGCTTCGCTGACTCTCTGCCCCTGCCTTCTCAATATCTTTGCCATTGATTAACCATCTCTTCTTAGGCTGGACGCAAAGGGCTCCCGTATACGGCCCCGAACCCGTAAATTAGAGAATGACCGGTACTGTTCGGCCTCCAACGCGATCATGTATATCACCCCGTAAACATCCAGATAGGAGACAAAGCCCCTATTCTTGGAGAATCTCTCTCCTCCCCTGATTCATCCCGTAGAACGCATCAAGCAGTGGCGGCCGTTGGTCTCGTGCGCCTAGAGGAGTAGCCGGCGGCGCGGGCAAAAGTGGGTGGTGCTGGCGGTGCGGAAGTAGCGGTGAGGGCATAGGACAGCGAGGACGCAGGGCAGCGAGGGTGTGGGGCGACGAGGGCACGGGAAGGGAAAGGGAAGAGAGAAATGGGGGGAAAAAGGAGATCGACAGCGGGTAGCAACAGGCGAAACTCCGGCGGTGGGCAGGAGTTGGAGGTAGGAGGAAGGAGACGTCGGAGAGAGTGGATGGAGAGACCGAAGAATATGGGTTAGAAAATGATGGATAAGCTAGGAAGAGATTTACGGAATGTTTTTGGAGATGGGAGAGATATAAAGAAGGAATATTCTAAGGAATCCTGTATAGTACACCTATACATGGTGAGATTTAGAGAGTGGTGTTGGAGACATCCTTACTTTGGAGGGCTTAGCGATAATTTCCTAAAAAAATATTGCTTTTGTTTCAGACTGACAGCTAGATGATATGCCATGCAATTGGTTAGATGCATACTTAGCTAATGGATTCATACGATAAAATTTCAATGTAATATGTATTAAACAAGCTATGTGTAAAAGAGCATGCATCTCAAGAACTTTTAAATTACAAGTCTGGTGTTCTTAGAATTTAATTTTGATCAGTTTGATCTAGCCGTGTTGTTTCAGAGATTTAGTGGGGAATCGACGAACTAGGATCCTAGGAAGATTGAGTAGGGAATCAGAGGTAGAGGGGTGCGAGGGAGATGATACGGAAGTCGGGGAGTAAGTGGGACTGTGGGCACGATAGTCGCCGGGGGCTAGCTAGACGCGTGGGAGGTGACACTGCAGAAGTGTTGGAGGCAGGCCAGATTCATGGAAGACGGTGATGTCGATGCAAAAGCAAGCGCCCAGATGCGCGCGACACACAAAGTGCTACTAGACCAACATGACACGAATATGCATGTCATCAAACTACCACATCTAAGCAGTAACTTTAGCGACGTTCTATGTCAATCTAATAGCTGATGTTGTACTAAGTACAAACTTTCCAGGACAGATCGTATGTACCATGCCAGTGCCAATTCAGGTAGTGCAGAGCACAGATAAAACGGTATCGAATTAGATATCCAGGATCGACAAGGAAAAACTGCAGACCGTGCCAGCAGAGAACTCATGCATGCGTTTCTTAGAGAAAATTGAATCATTCTCCAAAGAATAATATATCATGGTATGTCACAGTACAGTATAACACTACGTAGTCACGCTTTCTTACACTAGAATAGATGATCTCTTCTATTCTTCTCCCAAAAAGGGATACAAAAAATGTGTCTTCAATGAATCGGGGTAAAGACGATTATCTGTACAATGGCATCCACATGCTGTTTCTCACATGTAAAAAAGGACACCCAACTCTTTTCATTCTCTCTAGGCATAACCAGCATAGTTACAAGATACTCAAAAACCAAGACTGCATGTAGTACAGGTGGGCGCACCTCGGTCTAGCGCCGGTCGTTGAATTTCATGCAATATTGGAGAGGTCCATTTCAGCCCTGGTATTCCCTTGAAAGGGGGTTGCTGGTTCAAATCCTGACCAATGGTCATGCTGAGCTGTTGCTTGTCACCTGTAACTCTGTCAGAGCTCAACCTCATGAAGATCCTCTGCCAAACCGTTGAACTGCACAGATGAGTTGCTGTTGGAACGACTGTGTGAGGGTTTGCCAGGCATGAGTGGCGATGGCATGGTCCGTCCGTCAGGTGATCTAGCACCTGCCACAGCACTAAATTGCTCAGAGTATGTTCCACTCCATGATGCTGCTCGCGATCTCGAGAATGAGCTGCTGTTACTTCCAAATGAAACCCCAGATCCCAGATTTGGAGTAGCGATGTTGTCCATGCTTGGGTATCGCTGAATGGTAGATGACATTGGTCCTGAATATTGTGTCGCTGGAGGGGGTGAAGAAAATGACGTTTCTGCTGGGGGTGAGGATGCACGCTCATCCTGATGGAAGGTTTCAATGTGTGCGTCTGTTGTTTGGCTAGGTATCTGCTCTGCAGCAACAGCTGCAGTGGGCACAAAGAACTTTGCACCAGTAGGTGGTGTCACAGATGGAGCAGCCGGTTTGTTATAAGATGGCACTGCTCCGGTTGCACTTGGACCAGCTTTATTGAATGTGTCCACATATCTTGAAATGCAGAAATCCAGAAAATTCTCTGGTTAAAATTTTATATAGCAGTATAAAAGAACAGAAAGCAACCAACAGCTCTGAATTACCTGGACCGGACACCCATCCGTCCACGAGCAGAAAACTGGTTCTGGCTGGGGGGAATTGGTGGCATCCCTGAACTATGCTCTGAAGTATTTGAAGATCTCCAGTCTGAGACTCCATTGGGAGTGTGATGACTTCCACTCGTGGGGCCATTTAAGTTATAGTCTGGCATACCATTCTGGAAAGAGGAGCTTGTTGGTGGTGGAGGGAGGGGAGGCTCCTCAGCAGGAATGTCAGCACCTTCCTCCACCCATCGCTTCAGCTTTTCATCGTAGTAAAACTTGTTCTGTTGCCCCAATTTCGCCTTCAAAACATATATAAGATTTTAATGTTAGTGACTTAACATTGCTATGAGGAAGGGCAAACTGAAGAAAGTACGTCCAATTCCATTACGAGCAACTCAGTAAGTACCTGTCGGTGGGATTTTGAAACAAATCCCATTGTCTTCTGCAGTGTGGAACCTAACCAACCAAATCGTGAACCACCCGATCCTGATGCACTGCTTTGCGTGCTATCAGATCCAGCACCCTATTAGAATTTTCAAAATGAAGTGAAAAAGTATTAAAAGATCTTCCTTATTCAGCATTCACCCTTTTTAAGGAATTCCTCGACCAAAGAAAAAGGTACCTGTTTTGGGGTTCTGCCAAAGTCTGGTTCAGAAACACTTCTGTTATGTGCAATCTTCCTACCAGTGACACCACTATTTTCTGTCATCTCACTCATAGACTGCATTGACGCGGATGGCACCAATGATGACATGGTCATTACAGATTGGCTGTTTACAAATTTTGCTGCTGCAGGTGCAGAGTGGCTCTCTCTATCAGTAACAGAGCCATGCGGCAATGGTGGAAGTGGCGCAGATGGTGTACCCATCATGCGAGATATAGATTTATCAAGCGAGGTAAAAATCTTTCCAACTAGCTTCGCAGGGGCAAGATTTGTGCCATACCCACCCTAAGGGAAAAAAGTAAAGAAAGAGGGTTAATAATCAATGAGAGAAAGTATCTCTGCTATAGCTCAAAGATAGATTGAACAAAGTTTTTCAAAGAACTATTATAATGTTTTTACCTGCTGGTGAGTGCGTATCCTCTCCTCCAGGGAGAAAAATAATTGTTTCCATCCTTCTAGTTCTGGGGCGCGGCCAGATGCTTTCAAAACCTTCATAGATGCTTGGCAATACCTTGAATAGGTAATTTAATTAATTGGGTCATAATTACAACTTACCTCAAAGAGTCTAGGAGAAGTATTGAATCACATGCTAATATTGCACAAGCCAACAACCTACCTCAAAGACTCCGCGACCCTTCCCACTTCCACAAGCATGTATGCATAAATCAGCTTATAGGGCTGAAAGGGCAGAAGGATATACTGAGAATTACCGAGCACCTTCGCATACTCATAAACCTCTGTCCTCTGTTGTTTGCATTTCAAAAATATTAGTCCAGAGCATTGACTAGAAAATAAAAACAATCCAAGCAATGGATTATGCATCAACTCTCCTACGTATCTATGTGATAATTGTTAAAAACACATTACTGATTTAAAATTACCCTTCAGTATACAAGAAAAGAAAAGTACTTTGAAGTAAACTTGCACGAAGATTCAAATTTTGGCAGATAATGAGACAGCAACAGACCTGAATGGCTTCAGGGCTAGCAAATGTTCTAGGACATTTCAAGTGGTCTGCACCAACAAGACATAACCTTGCACTTTCAGAGTATGAGTCAATATTTAGTTCCGCAACTAAATAGCATGAATGAGCAGCTGCGACCTGTATCACATAGTGAGTCAGAAACTTGATCGCAAAAAGGACAAACAGAAGAAATATTAAATCTGCAAATACATATCATACAAACCTCATTTTTCTCTTTCCAGAGGCAATCTCCAAGATGGGTAATTACTAAGTCATCACCTTTTGTCCTGTTTGCAGTTATAATAGCCAAATTCTCCTCCCAATCATCCAACATGCCATTAGGACTAGGCTGTCCCACAAAACACTAAATTATGAACTCAGCCATGAATTAAGAAGAAAAAAGTTAAATACTGGGAGAGCTAGCACAACCATATGATGCACTATCAATGGGGCAAAAAGACAATCATTTCTAAGCAACATCTAAAAGTCATGACATCATATTATGACAACATCTAAGCAAAAGCCATGAAATGGTAACATATCATGAAATATGCACATAACTTGATACCAGGAATCCAAAAGGCAGATTTTAAATGTACTGAAGTAGGCAGGCGACTGGTTACTCATTTGTTTATGATATAATAATCCAGTTTGATTTTTTTTTAAAAATCAAATCTACATGTTTATTTTTAAGCATTGTGTTCGCTTTGTCTAATAAAACATCAACATCAAAGACTCATTGAAATTAGTAAAAATCACCACTTTCCAGAGCAGTACTTTTTATCGGACTAGGCCTATACAGGTGTACAGCCGGTAACCATCCAGCTACCGCTGAATTTTGTATACCTGCGTGGAACAGGTAAGCATAACACCCGCCCCTCCTCTCCTCTCTCTCTCTCTCTCTCTCTCTCTCTCTCTCTCTCTCTCTCTCTCAAAAAGGTGAATAAAGCAGTTACCTCCACAGGGTGTTGAGATGCACCTAGTGTACCATAGTTGCTGTTGCTCTCTACGTTAAAAACATCCGCAGGTTGTCCAGCAATGAGAAGACACAAAGTTCGCAAAGGGGACCCAGATAAAAAATGGCAGTGAGCCATTTTCTTCACTGTATCCACATAAAACTGCATCACCAGTCAAACAGAAGAGAGAGAAAACTGGCTTAGAACAAATGGAACTTGACATACAAATCGAGCAAACAAAAGAGAGAAGGATATATATAAGTCAAACAAACCTTATCGCCAAGCTGTAAAGCAAGTATTATTGCAGGTCCCCACAACTGACCTTCCTCAGCACACTGAAGGGCTTGTTTTCTCCTCCCAGAAACTAGAAGATTCTGGACCTCTTGCGCAACAGACTAGAAGCAGGATAGTTGCCTCAAATGGAGGACATATAGAAAATATTGCATGACACAAAATCTAAATAACAATTACCTGCATCTGACTTTCGGAGGGGATATTTTTCATGCAACGAACATTAGATCCGAAATCACCCATATGAGAGTTACTTCTCTTACAGGATGAGAACAGCTTAGTTACAGCCATTTCTGGACCATCTGTATCCTATTATTGAGAGTTCAAATATGAATCAGAAATATGAAGTTCCAAGAAGTAGTCAGGTATCGGATTCTCTCCACATGGTGATGCTAAAAAAATGACCATTGACCAATCAAGTTCAAGTTACTAAAGAAAAAAAAAAGAAATCAAGAAATGCTCCACATGACAACGCTAATCAAAGTCAACAGTCGACTTAGACATTCATAACTTTGCAAGGTCAAACAATTTGTTCATCAGCCAAAAGATCATAATATCATATATGCATTCAAATAGTCCTTGATAAAAGCCAACTCAGCTATGCTCTTAATCCTTCAGAGAAAACCTATGTTTAATTAGTAGCTGAAGTAAGCGAAACAATAATATACACAAAAGGGGAGTATGGTTTATATAGTTTAAGCCTGCGGCATCTATTATGATCGTTCAATCATGGCCATCCTACTGAAAGTACCAGATCAGCTTGCCCTCTACTATTTGTTATTATCACAACACAAGGGTTGATTAAGTAGAACATGCAACATATTAATCCCCCTCTTGACGAAAATTTGAAAAACAGCAATAATAATAAAGGGAAACACACCACAAAGTAGAACAGGAGATGGAAATTAATAATACAACTAACTGTAACAAAGACAGAAGATACCTCTTGAGATGGGTCAGACCCAAAAGGTGAACGTAGTTTACCATAGTGCTGGCATAGAATCTTCAGCAATGAAATAAGCAACTTACGAGCATCACCTCTCTGGAATTCACTCGTGGTAGATTCATACCATGCAATCATCTCATCAAGCCATTTGTTTACATCCTTTGATGCAGCATTTCCACCAACCAGAGGACCAGGAAGTGGTTGACGGCATAAAGCATGGAAATAACTGAGGGCATTGCCATTAGTGATGCTTGAACCATCAGCTTTATCAGAGACAACCTCTGATAAATTAAGAACTGACACTGTGCTACTAGAATCCCCCTTAAATTGCCAAAACAAAAATTAGTTACTTGAAAACAGAATTTGTGATTTTATTAATAACAATATCGTATAGTGTATGACAAATGAAATTCTTGGGTACCTGATTTCCACTGTTCAAGTTTGTGGCCATTGAACTGGATTCTTTCATAACTATAAGCTTCCCTCCAAACCCAAAAGCAACCAGAGCATGTGGTGGGCGTCCAACAGATGATCTCTCTTCATGTGGGGACTGACCAAATTGCATGTGTGAAGTATTTGCACCAAGAAATTGTTGATGAGACAAGCTCGTGTAGTGCTCAGTACCAGCACCGATATAGTTGTTTGACAAGTGCACTTGGGGGCTTGCATGAGTTTGTTTCTGGCTGTTATACATGCTCTCCATTGGAACAAAGGCTTGTGCATCCACAACACCATTGGCATCACCATAATGTCCATAATGCTGGTCTGAGGAAGTTCCAAAACCCATGTAATTAGACTGGTGACCTGCAGAAGGTTGGGATCCCATGTAACCTGTTGAAGGTTGAGGTCCCATGTAGCCAGAATGTTGACCTGAAGGCTCAAACCCCTTGAAACCGGCATCATGGCCTGTAGAAGCTTCAGATCCATTGTAATTGACCCGGTGAACTGTGGAAGGATCAAATTCCTTGAAACCAGACTGATGACCTGTGGAAGACTTGGATTCCTTGTAACCACCCTGGTAACGTCCCAAGGAAGGTTCAAAAGGCTTGAAACTGACCTGGTGACTTGTGGAAGGTTCAAACCCCTTGTAACCAGCCTGATGACCCCTGGAAGGTTCGAAACTCTTGAAACTGGGTTGTTGGCTATCAATTGCACTGTTGCTACTATGAAAACTTGGCAATTCTATCATGTTGCCGCCATAATGATTTGTAGCACTTTGAACCGTGTTAAAACCAACCTGATGGTTTGATGAGGAACTGACAGATTCCGAGTTTGCATGCTGATCAGATCCATAAAAACTGCCAGTCACACTATCTGCTGCACTTTCAGGTTGCATAGTGTTGCCCAATGTATCTGGTTGCCATTGGTTCTGATGACTATAGCTATTTGTAAAAGATTTATGTTGAGCCACCAGACTGTGGACAGCAAGATCCTCGGTTTGTTTGACACCATAATCTGTCACACCAGAAGATCCAACACCAAGGTTCGCACCATCCTGAACCCTGCTAGCTGTACCAGTCGGTGTGATAGACTGTTGGTATGACTCAAGAGATTGCCACTGCTGCATATTGGTATCAAAGTACCACCCTGGGTACTCCGCATAGAACAACATGTTGGATGGGTAGTCTGAAGCGCTCCCCTGTCCCCAGGTCGATACGCTCCCTGTAGTGGTACCCTCCTCTGCAATCGTCTCCAGCGCCTGCGCTGAATTATGCAAATAAGAAACACCAACCTGCTGTTGCTGCATGGTTTCACTAGAACTCTCCACTTGGGCAGAGCTCCCAGGCGTATCAAAACTATCAACCTGGTACCACTGCTGTGTTGCCTCATCGTACTTCCACCCAGGGTAAATGCTCTCCAAATAGCTCGGATCCGTGGAATCCAAAGTAGCGCTGACGCTCTGTTCTTGCTGCTGCTGTGCATCAATGTTCTGATTTGAGGTCCCTCCAAAAAAATCTTGATCCGTCACCCCAGTGGCCTGAGTAGCTCTAAAGAACCCATGATCCGATGCCCCCGTAGAGGTGTCCAAGCTCTGGCCCTGAGTCACGCCGCCAAAGAAGGAATCCTCACCAGCATCTCCCGATAGATCACCAAATGGATCAGCGCTGTCGTCGCCACCGCCTCCAAAGGAAGTCCACTGCACCTGCTTGACTGTAGTGTGCACGGTGCTCTTCCCCGAATCCGGTGACGCGTCCTCCGGAGGCGCCTCTGCAGCAGGAGGCGGTGCAGCGACCTCCGGCACCAGCGCGCACGGCTCGGGATCGTCGGCAGAGAGGCTAAGGCTAGAGACGCCTCGAACCAAGGCGGCCTCCGCCAACTGCTCCTGGTCCTCCTTGGCGGGAACAGGGGCAGAGGCAGAGGCAGAGGCAGAGGCGGGGGCGGGGGCGGGGGAGAGGTCGTCTTCGTCGTCGACAAGCTTGTCGAAGAAGTCGGCGTCGGTCTGGTCGTCGGCGGCGAAGGAGGCGGCCATCTCCGAGATCTCGGCGGATCCGAGCGGGGCTGGATCTAGGGTTTGGATTGGGGGGAATGGCGGGAGGCGGAGGCGGAGGCGGGGCTCACCGGTGTGGGGCGGCGGATCGGGAGGCGGAGGGGAGCGCTCACGACGACAGCCGACGTCGCGTTCCCGCACCACCCATTCCTTCCTTCCTTCTTCTCTCCCCTTTCTCCTCCTTCTCCTCCCCCTCCTCCCTCCTTTATTTTCTTTTCTTTTTTTCCTTTCCTTTTTTTGCTTCACAATTCTTGTTTATTGTTTTACCTTGTCGTGTGAACGTGGTCGTCGTGGTGCTAAATCTGGACTCCGGACACCTCAACGAGGTCCAACTGTACAAGGTCAGCTCCCTTGGGTTAGGTGGATATACGTGAATTTATACATCTTATACGATTAGACATCCGGTCACAGTAAGTCAGTAACTTCAACTTTTCCATGCAACTTCACCTTGCTTCGTGCTCGTCTCTACCTTTCTCCACACGCAACATCTCCGCATGCCTCCTCCTCTTTCTACATGCTTCGCGTGCCTCCGCCACCAGCCCCACTGCGGCCCCAACCATCATCCCTCGACAGTGTCACCGCCTTGAGACTTCTCTCATGTCCTCTTGGCGCCACACCGCTCCGTCCACCCTAACACCAGGCCATTGTGGGTCAACCCACTCGGCCGTCCTACCATGATCCCCTCCCATAGCTGGGTCACCACCTTTTTGGCCTTCCTCTAAACCCAAGGGGCATCGGTGGTGTTGGCGCTGGCAAGCTTGCGAGGTCTGCAACAATGAGCAAGAAGGAAGAGAATGGAGAATTGCACGAAGGATGGAGGAGGAACGAATAAGGGTGAGGCTATCTCCTTGCAAAAGAGAGAGTGTTTTCTGGTATTTCATCTGAATTTATACAAACACAGTTGTTTTTTTTACTTCGACACTTTATTTTAAGTCCCATGTCAATCATTTGCAAAATATAGATCACCTATTTCTCTTTATTCACTATCTTTCATGTACATCGAACCAGCATGCTGGTGAAGTAGATTGTGTAGAGAGGTCAAGGGGGCTCGTGGCGTTCGACGTGAGCGATGGACTAAGTCGACGTGCATGGTAGACTGATGCGTGATGCGCGACCAGGATTGGCTAGGACGAGTAGCACGGAGCCTAGGTCGCGTGGCATAACTCTTTAGTGTCGTGTTCGGCGGGGCCTAGAGCGACGGGTGTCACGACTAGTTAAGAACCCCAAGATGTGTGTGAGGCCGGTGAGCCCATGATGGAGCTCAGCAAGAACCTCCCTTCTTCCCTCTTACCAGCCATGATGGATCTCGGTGATGCTATGGACAGCTATGACGATGCTCAATAGCGAGAATGGTGGCCACAACGCAGGCCGTCACGCCCCCGGTAGAGAATATGGGCTTCGACAGTGAAGCGGAGGAGTCGAGCCGTGGAGGAGGTACAGAAGAATTTGGACGCCGACAATGAAAATAAGGGAAGAAAGAGAGATTGGGTGAAAAATAAAATAAAATAAAAAGGGGAAGGGGAAGGGGTAGGGAAAGAAAAACATGCCACTTGGACTGTGATGTAAACTGCCACGCAACTAAAATCAACCACGTCGACGTGCACTCACCAAAACCACCCCATATCACCCTGAAATTGCTTGTTGACCGGTAAGGGGGCTAATTTGGGACCAATTTGATGCTCGGGTTATAGTTCATGGACAAAATCAACTTTTTTTCTTATTTATTTATCTAGCTATATTTATTTACAAGACTAATTTAGCTACAATGCTAATCATTTGTGGGAGTGGTAAATAATTTAAAATGCTATTTATAATTTACTCGAAGTTTGAAGCAACTCCATATGTGCTAAGAGAGAACATAAAGCATAAAAATTTTAACATGAAAATTTACGGGAGGTAGATCAAATTGAACACTGCATATCTTTTGAAAAAAATTCAAATTTATTTCAAGCTGCAAACAAAAGAATCAACATCATAACAGTTAGTAGCTACTAGCTGCATGGTTTACACTAGATATATTACATCCACTTTTATATTCGTATAATAGCAAACATTCGTTTGAAAAAAACCATAGCCACAACGTTATAATTAAAACCTCACAATCAACGGGCGTACCAATTTATTGTTCATCGTCGTCATCTAATTTCCATACAATGGCAAATATCACGTTTAATCAACACGAAAATGTCTCGAACTTTGAACTGCGTGGCAAAACAATATAATCCACAAACAACACGTCAAAAATGAGATAGGACGCACGATAGCTTCAAAAACAACCGCCAACACGAAGGATGTTTTGTTCCAAGAATCAGGCTAAGAACATAAATAGAAGCTTTCTTTTATACATGCAATTATCTAATGCTTCTATATAAAAATACCTGTCATCTACGATATTACTAATTTTATAACGACATTTCTGATATAAGCGCAAGCGCATTTGATAATGGTGCGTATGAAAAAAAAATCCCAAATTCGGTTCCAAAAAAAAAATCCCAAATAGAAAAAGACTGACATGGTCTACCAAAATACCGATATAATTGATCACAAGAGAAGATGGACATTTCAAAAATCCACTCACCACACAACATTACTGCTGGAAAAGCTTTTGCGGGGAAATCATTGGAACTGAAATATAAACAATGATGCTCAGCCTCACCATTAATCACAAACACTTACGGCTTTTGTAGAGCATACAGCAGATAACTAAAAACCTACTACAAGTGAGAGTAAATGGATATAATAAGGTTCCCCAAAGCAAAACTTCATATCATGTTTTGCAGAACCCAATAACATCAAATCCGCCTCCGATTGTCAACCCTTGGTTTCTTCGATGCAGTTGCAACACTGGAATTATCACCACTGGATTGTATCTGGTATTTTGAAAAGGAATCCTTTAGCTCGTCCACGCAGTCTCTCTATGGCAAATTATCGACTACGAGATGATCTTACCTTATCAAGCTTCCCTCTGACTAATTTCACGGTAGCATTCATCGACTCAGATGGAAAGTAATCCTACAAACAAGTGTGCATTATGGTAAACTAGCATCTTAATGACGGAAATAATACCATGAGCCACAAAAAGAAAAGAGGGATTTGTTGGAAACTCCTAAAGAGTGTCAGGTCAAATTAAGCATTCTTCTTCAGCATTACATATTTACATGACATATATCCAAATAAGCTACATGTTTTGCCTTTACCAGGTACTTTGCTTAAGTGGCTATTGGGTAATGCATTACTGTTTGTTTCCTAGCATTATCCCGATCAAAATTACTTCACAGCATTATATATCATGTGTATTAATGCCCAAATTTTCTCAATGAATTACTTCTCAGTATTCAGAGTAAACCTTGTTCCAATACCACACACCTTATCAGAGGGCACATGACTGAAACGAGGATCTTCAATACGAGAATCATGAACTGTCTTCATGTATTCCCTGAATTTGAACAAAACGAACCATTTTAGAAGAACAATCACATTGATGTCAACCTTTTTCTCAGAGAACAGCCAGTGTATTGTTTCAGCCTGGCAGCATAGTTGCTTATCATCCAACATAACTTTTAAAGATAAAAACCCATCAAAAGAAAAAAGAAGAAGAGCAGTATAGGATTCAGATCACAATCAAGCCTATTCCCTTAGAATTTTAAAAAATGGTTGATATTGCCAATTAAAGCACGGAAGCTACTGGTGATGCCCAAACTGAGAAATGCTTTCAATTTTCTAATTAAACATAGTCATTTTGCTTTTAGATTGTATGTGACCTCACTATCCTTTGGTTCTCTCATAATGCTAAGCTATATAAAGATGGAGTTCATATATTCAGATCTGAGATCATCGATCAATCATTACAGCCATATCATTTCTGAAGTTGCAATACTGCAATAGTATTTTTAAAATTTTAGATGACTCTGATGGGTAACTTTTCATTATCACTCCTCACACTACAAGACCAAATACCAATAATAAATGCTAACTGTACTGATTACAATATGTGAAATGGTAACCTCTTATTAGACTGTATTTGATAGTATGAATTCCCACTGGACGATCCCTGGCCTGGAGAATACTGAGGCAGCCCTTCAGATCTGCCAGCAGATGCTGAAAATATGTACGAAAATATATAAATACAACAATCAAAGTATCAAGAAAAATAAATTAGAGATGCAGATAATCCTAGAAAAAAATTGAATTCATGATGCCAACATAACAATAAAAGGTAAGCTGCAAAGATGAAAGAAAAGAAATGAAACCACACATTTTATTCGGCCAAGGACTTCCATTTTTCTCACTTCCAGTTTCTCCTTGGCATCTAAAACACTCTCAAACTGAGGTGCATAAGACACCTGCACTCGGTTGCCCAGAAATACAGATTCATCCAACTTCCTCTTTGCAAACCTGCAACATCAAATCACCACATCTTAAATGAAAGGCAATAATTCTGAAATTTACTGGGAGTAAGACACCAGTGGCTGGGGAACATCTTGGTACCAACAACTGGGCCACGAGACCTAAACTAAATCAAACCCTCAAAGAAAGTCCAGACCAAATAAACCCACCCCTTCTTTAACTCACACTTGGTAATCCCAAGGAAAAACATTGAAACTGGGATAAAAGGAGACAACTGGCTGGATTTTCTTTCTGAATAGCCTACACAATTCATTTTGAGGTTTTTTTCAGTGATTCCCCTATTTTTTTAAATAATAGCCGCATAGCCGGCCGGGAAACATGGAAAACTGATTGCCCAAAAGGTTACATCCTTCAATAATAATGTATCATCTCAAATGCAGGTGCTGAACCTGAAATGTGGCAGAGAACACAAGATAATTTCCTACACGACACCAAATCATATACAATTTAATATAATATTTACAATAACATAGACGGTAAACACAGACAAATGTGTGCATGAATAAATTATAATCACATGTTGATCATCAGAGCGGTGCGCAGATATACTCCACACATATGAGATGTGTGCATGCTGTCATGTGTTAATCACCTCGCATTGCTGACCTGTGCGAACTTGATGAAGTAGACATCGGTGTAGGGTTCACAGTCCTCGGCATCCATGGGCTTGCACCTGAACCCCAAGCAATTGTAACAGTAGTAGGTTGCTGATTGCTGCTGCAATACTAGAGCAGGAGGAGGAAGGAGAAGAAGAAGAGGCGCTCGCTCACTCACTCTTCTACTGGGCCGTACGTCCCGAAGAGATTGGCGAGCTCGACGCCGCATCCCAGAGAAGGCACGTTCCGCACGATGAGGTACCTGCGAAATCGCGTGAGGCAAGAAGGGGAGGTAGGGTTGGGTCAGGGCTTGGGATGGGGATGGCACTTGGACTCGTCGCAGACGGTGTAGACGCGCACGGCGGCCGGCTCGTCGCGGTGGCGCGGCATCTCACCGGAAACACGAGAGGAGAGGGGAGAGGAGGTAGGTTCCAGAAGATTCCTCGGGTCGGGGAGGAGGAAAGGAGGCGAGGGGTAAAACGGGGAATTCCTCGAGAACTTTAGGGTCCCAATCGGACGGTCACCGTCGCTCGAAACTAGCAGAAGACCAGAAGTGCGCCGGGTCCGACGCCCAAACCCGCACGGCCGCACCACCATGGCCGACGCGCACGAGACCCCCAGCTCCGGCGACTCGCCGCCGCCGGCGAGCGGTTCCATCTCCTCCATGGTTGCCTCCTCCGCTGCCTCCGCTGCTGCCGCGGCGGCGGACCTCACCCGCCGGGGGGAGGCCTTCGGCGCCGATATGGCCGCCGCCGCCAGGGCATCTATCGACACCGCCACATCCCACGCCCGTTCCTCCGCCATCGCCGCGGCTTCCGCCGCCAGCATGGCCAAGGACAGCGCCCTCGCCGCCTTCCCCAGCCTCACGCATACCGCCAGGGTGCTGCCTTCTTTGCCCATTCCCGTCACCCCGATCCCGCAAAATTTCGTAAAGCTCCAACATTTTTATTTATTTAATCTGGTTGTAGGAAGAGCTGGAATGGGTGAAGAACGAGTACCACACTCATGAGCAGATGGTGTTCAGCAAGATCAAAGGTTCTCTTTCTTGCTACTCTGTACCTCCAAAATTGGGTATATATATTATGTGTTCATATGTATTTCTAGGTCTAATCTGATGTAGGTCTAATGATTAAATTTTGATGGCTTATAAATTTTGTTCTTCTTTGTTGCTTAACTTGTCCTGCCAGATATTGAATTTTTAGTTCTTGTGTGTGCAGAGGGTGTCATCATGGCAATAGAGCATCCAGGCATTGCTGCAGGCTCCATCACAGTTGCAGGGTTTGTGCTGTTCAAACGTAATCTCATTAACTTATACTTATTTTCCTTGCGGTGCTATATTGGATAACTTTGAGCTGTTCATATAAGACATTTTCTGGTTCTCATTTCCTACTCTCAGTAGAACATGCCACTTACTCATGTAAAATGTACACAATAGTAGCTATTGATGCCACATGGTAAGCTGAATTATATTCTGTAAACACATAATACACTTCAGAATTAATTCCTTCGTGCGTTCCTTACAGTTGATTGAAATGTCTTGAGACCTCAATGATTCAGTTATTTGCATTCAGCCTAAATTAATATGAGCAGATCTTTTTCATGATTGTTCAAACTGTTGCTTACATTATTTCTATGATGATTTGGAGTTGGGAAAATTCTATAAAAGCCATGGGACCATGGTGCAGTTCATTTCAAATTATTTAGCATATACCCTATAGATGTGCCTAGCATTTCATAGTACAATTGTATAAATTACATTATGGTTGATTCAGTGGAGGTGTGTTCCGATTGTTTCAAGAAGGCAAAAAAAACCGGGGATTTTCATATACACTGCAAATTTAGTCTGATTGAACCATTGCAGGACCAAGGAGCTACCTTATCCAACGAGTACGGCACATATTTGTGAGCAAGGAGGTAAGCATCATATGCCATTTAATTAGCATGTATTTCATGTGACTTATTGATTCATATGTCAAAAATTGCTTTCAACATCTTGCTTTGAACTCGACCACCACATCGATTAGATATTACATTTTATTATTTGCATGCACATGCTCTAATACAATCCCTTTCATTTCAGAACTAACTTGAGTGGAGGTCATTTTAAAATATAGGAACCTAGGCATAATTTTGTGAAGCTCATCTATGGTACCTTACAGAAAAATGAAATACAGGATTTATTTCCTTACATATGCCCCCCCCACACACACACACACACAAAATAAAAAATAAAATAAATAAAATAAAAAACTCACGTAACTTTCCATATTTCAGACCCTACTTTCTGGCATTCAAGCTGAAGTGAATCACATGCGTCAAACTGTTAACCTTGTGTCCAATGAAAGCCAAAAGTTGATGGTAAGTTTGTTTTACTTTGGAAGAAGTCAAACCATTTGTTCTCTACATGGGTAATGTAGTTTGTGTTATTCATGATCAATCTATTACACATGGAATTCAGGACAGAGCAGCAACTGCTGAGAAAAGATTTCACAAAGGCTGGGATACACTAAGGTATGCCATTATTTTGTTACCCTTTTGTTATTATCTTTTTTCTTTCTTGATCTGATATAAACTTGGGAGTCCCTATCTATTATTCAGGGAAGAAGGGCGTGCCATTCAAAATGAGTTGAAAGAGATAAATGATATCGAAAAACAAGCAGTAGGTGTGTAAGAATTCCTTGAGAGATTACTGCCTTGTTCTATGGCACCTGAAATTTGATACAAATTATCTATTATCTATTATCTTGATTATTGCGCATAATGAATTGTGTGCCATTTAGGTCTCAAGGGCATTCTTGATGAGCTTCCCAGAGCACATGCATCTGAATTTCGATCAGAGGTCATAAATCTGTCTGTATCTTTGAAATAGTGATGCTTCATCGTAATAATTTACTAATAGCATATGGATCAGGTATTCATTAAAATGTTGATTTGCCAGTGCATGTACCATTGATATAGGAAACTACTCCCTCTAGTTCCATAATACTTGACGTTTTAGGTTTATCCTAAGTCAAACTTTTATAACTTTATCTATGACAATCTTTTAAACTATTTGGATCGTGTACATAAAAAACCATATATAAAAATTTGTCTTGAAAAATACTTTCACAATATCATTTTTTTGCAGATTTTGTAAATAAATTTTATTAGTAATTGATGGTCAAAGTTGCATTTCGAATACTGTGTCAGTGTCCAAAACGACAAGTATTATGAAATTGGAGGGAGTACTTACGAAAGCCACATTTTTCAATTTTCATTAACACCAAGAGTTGTTTTGTTACGTGGAACCTTTATCCTTGTTATATTTGGCTGATTGCGTTGCTAGGCTTCTCAGAATCTCATAGTTACACAATAAGATCCCCTTTTTTGTTATTTCCTATCGTTGTTTGCTAAGCCCTTTTCATTTTACTGCATTGTTTACCTTGTCACCATTGAGCATGCAGCTCGTCTATTGAGCAATTAATTAAGTTCAGAAAACTGTGTTGTATCCTGTGGTATGTTTGGAGCCCATTGCGATACACCCGCGACCCAAAGGCCATGAACAGTACGCGCAGCACTGTAGCACCGTGAACAGTAACGCAGTGCTGTAGCAGTTTGGAGGTTCGTTAAGATTAGATCGAGTTGCTGAATTAGATAAGATTAGTTTGTTTAGAAGATAAGATTAGTTAAGATTTATTTTTAGAGTCCAAGTCTCTTATCCCTATAAAAAGGATGTGTCATGTATCTTTCTATTTATCCAATTCAATCAAATGAAGTAAATTGAGATTAGTCTCATAGGCGGTGGCTCTGATAACAGCCTAGGTGCTAGTTTCGACAACAGCTCGTCTCGCCCGTGTCAAGGACCGTATCAATTTGGTATCAGAGCCGATCGATCCTCCTACCATGGCTTCTGTGGAGGAACAACTCACAAAGCTGGAGTTTGTTGTTGATGAGATGAAGATATCGATGGCAAGGATCCAAACGATGGTCGCGGAGGTCGTGAAAGCCTTCGGCATACAGTCGGTGGTGAACTCTAGCATGCTGGAAGGACGTTCTCGTGGGGAAGATGGCGACAACGACACCAACAGCGACGTCGTCGACGACATCAAGCTGCAGGAAAATGATCCCGCTGACAACGCTTTGGCGATTTCTTCTGCACCCAGCCCTTTGTCGCTTCACGTCTTCCTCTACGCCAAGCACCTATCACCAGCCGGAGGACTGCGTGCATGCTGGGCTGGCACAGCTACGTCGTGCGCATGTTGATGCGCTTCAACTTTAGCATCGACGTCGAAGCCTTGGGCGGCGTCGTTTCAACCTTGAGGGCAAGGTTGATTCGAAGGGAGGAGTATTGATACACCCGCGACCCAAAGGCCATGAACAGTTCGTGCGGTACTGTAGCGCCGTGAACTGTAACGCGGTGCCGTAGCACAAGATTAGTTAGGATGTTTGTTAAGATTAGATCGAGTTGTTGAATTAGATAAGATTAGTTTGTTTAGGAAATAAAATTAATTAAGATTTATTTCTTAGAGTTCGTCTCTTATCCCTATAAAAGGGATGTGTCATGTATCTTTCTATTCATCCGATCAAATGAAGTAAATTGAGATTAGTCTCATAGGCGGTGGCTCCGATAATAGCCTAGGCGCTACCTTCTACAACAGCTTGTCTTGTCCGAGTCAAGAGTCATATCACATTGGTTTGCCTTATAAATGTGCATAACAGTACCATTAGTGCTTTCCTAATCATACGCATGAGCTATAATTTTAGACCTCAGTGCAACAGATTACACAAGTCTCAAAAGTACTGATGGTGATACAGCCCTTGACGCGGGCGAGACGAGCTGTTGTCGAAGCTAGCGCCTTGGCTGTTATTGGAGCCACCGTCTATGAGACTAATCTCAATTTACTTCACTTGATTGGATGCCAAAGAAAGATACATAACCCTCCCTTTTATAGGGATAAAATACTTGAACTTTAAGAAATAAATCTTAACTAATCTTATCTCTTAAACAAACTTTCAAAACTTTATCTAATCTTAACTAACCCCTAACTAATCCAATCCCGTGCTACAGTACCGCGGTACCGTTCACGGCTACAGTACTGCACGTGCTGTTCGTACCTTTTGGGCCACGGGTGTATCAATACTCTCCCTTCGAATCAACCTTGTCCTCAAGGTTGAAACGACGACGCCTGAGGCTTCGACGTCGATGCTGAAGCCGAAGCACATCCCCATGCGCACGACTTAGCCATGCCGGCCCAACATGCACGCAGTCCTCCTGCTGGTGATGACGGAGACGTCAGAGTTGCCGAAGGTGTGCTTGGCGTAGAGGAAGACGTAGAGCGACAAAGGGCCTGGTGTAGTGAGATCGCTTTGGTTGGACCTTCGTCGCCTTGCGGACCATCTCTCCATAAGAAATCGCCAAGGCGTTGTCAGCGGGATCACCTTCCTGCGGCTTGATGTCATCGACGACGTCGCTTTTGGTGTCGTGGTCGCTATCTTCCGCAAGAGAACGCCCTTCCGGTGTCCCAGAGTTCACCACCGGCTATACGCCGAAGGCTTTCACGATCTTCGTGCCATCGATGCATTCATCTCGTCAACAGCAAACTCCAGCTTTGTGAGCCGTTCCTCCATAGAAGCCATGGTAGCAGGATCGATCGGCTCTGATACCAAATTGATACGGCCCTTGACGCAGACAAGACGAGCTGTTGTCGAAGCTAGTGCCTTGGCTGTTATCGGAGCCACCGCCTATGAGGCTAATCTCAATTTACTTCATTTGATTGGATGCCGAAGAAAGATACATAACCCTTTCTTTTATAGGGATAAAACACTTGAACTCTAAGAAATAAATCTTAACTAATTTTATCTCTTAAACAAACTTTCAAAACTTTATCTAATCCTAACTAATTCAATCCCGTGTTACAGTTTCGCAGTAATGTTCACGGCTACAGTACCGTGCGTGCTGTTCATGCCTTTTGGGCCGCGGGTGTATTTGATGGCCATCATTGAATGTCCTTTATTGATCTACGATATTTCATTACTGAAGCTGAGGATTTGATTGAAAGGTTGTTTTTCTTGCAGATTTCTGGCCTAGCTTCTCAGGTCAAGAAGGAGAAGCGTGTGCTTAATGCCACCCTCACGAAGATTGTGAATTACGGTGTCCCGGTCTGATGTTTGTTGTGTGGCACTATTTCTTTCTTTTTTTGGGGTTGAGGATGTTGAATTGCACGGCGCATTGAATCTTTCACCGCATAATATTTTGTACCTGAAGAAATAGAAAATAATAAGTTTTGCCAGTCTCAGACCTGTAAATGTGTTGCTGCTTAAGAAGCGGCATCTGGATGTCATCTTAGTAAGAGATCGCATTTTGCAGCGTATTGTTCAGCAACATACCGTTTCCTGCTGCCATTGATGGGTTTTTTTTGGGTATGATGTGCAATCCGGTCATTGCAGTATTTGCTGCATCACGGCACATGAAGATTGTTGATGACGTGAAATTTCGTCATCCTCATCTGCGATTAAGTTCGAATAATACTCATCGATTGTTGTGTTAACAATTCCCCGCTATTTGTTGGTTCGCTTCTAGTAGACAGAAGTTTCCTTTCTAAAAAATGTTACGGGAAGCTTGGCAGCTCGTTTTTTAGGCCTTGATTATGCATCAGACGAGCCTTGAACAATTACACGATGAAAATGGTGTTGTATAGTATAATGCATCGTACAATGGACAGCTTCTATTAGAAGC
The DNA here is from genome assembly GCA_005191435.1 of Raddia distichophylla. Taxonomy (NCBI): domain Eukaryota; kingdom Viridiplantae; phylum Streptophyta; class Magnoliopsida; order Poales; family Poaceae; genus Raddia; species Raddia distichophylla. Next base: position 1,345,026 of record SPJY01036992.1, on the reverse strand, counting down.
AATGACTTTTACCCAATGTTTCCTTAACCATTTTCAGCAATTGGTCCTATAACTACGCATCCTTAAGGGATCATAGAATAACATAATTTCGTGTTGTATTTCGATTACACAAAGTTGCAGCAGTACACTCGGCAGCTGGAGCATCAGTAGTGCCATTTAGGTCTCCACTCCTCTTCTTCCTCTGTCAATTCCTGATACCGGTACCATTGCGATGCTGCTTTACCAGCAGGCAATGGAGAGCGGACAAAGATCTCAACTGGCTTGGGTACATGTACTGTCAAATGCAGCTCGCCGCAGTCATCACCTTCTTCCTCAACACTGCCATCCGGGTTGCTAGATGGTACACCCAGTGGCTCGACAGTAATCCACCCGAGACCAGATATTGCGATGTCACAAGCAGGTCTAAACAAGAGAGAAAAAATGAACATTAATAAAGCACTCGTGTGTGTTTCCTTATCATATAATGATGAAGAAAAAGATCGTTTCTTTTTATTATCATCGTCTAGAGAAATATCCTCTCCTCCTTCATTCATGAAACAATAAATATGAATTGCCAACAGACCATTGTCCTAGTACTGGCCATAAAATTAATGCTGCTGCAAGAAACTACGACTGTACTGTCAGTTGAAAACATTACCTATCGAGCTCTTCATATTTTATCTGCAACTGGCGAACACCCTGAAGCCCTGTCCATCCTTCAGCTTTGTCCTCACCAGTTGGGGGAGTCAATATGACTCCAACTTCCCTCTGAAAAGTAAACAAAGAACTTATAAATAAAATGAAAGCGTGAATGAAATTCTCAACCAAAAACCACCCGTCGCAGGATGGAAAAGGCTAAGGTTACATGCCATGGGCTTTATTGTTTTAGATGAATAGATCCTGAGAAAAAAAAATTGAACTTTTGGATAGATCCTGCAAAAAAAAAGAACTTCCGGAAAAATCCACAGTTATGACTAAGCAACAGATATTTCACTAAGCATTGGTGCTCAAGGCAGAGAAGAAATGTGAGCAAAAGTAGATGCATGAGTAACATAAATTTTTAAAACTTTATTTCAGAATTTTTATCAAGAAAATATAGCAATTTGAAGAAGAAAATGACCTAAGTAGTACAAAAATAAACAGATGTTACAAAAACTAGCATTGGAGTACCGTGTAAAAATCATCTGCTTCTGTGGTTGGGACCATACTGATTTTTAGCTTCTTGGGTCCATAGAAAGTCAGCCGGGTGCGAGGAAGAGCCTAGGACATTGATCGACTCTCAATGATCACTTAACTATGGAATCAGAAATGATGTGGAGGGGCTCAGAAGTGAAGTTAAGCTCATCTAGGTACCTTGGCAACATCAACACGGACTAGTCCACCCCAGAACAATGAATTCCCACTCAACCCAAGATCTGTATCATTAGCCTGAACATAACATTATGTTCTGAAGAGAGAGATTAGTGTGCAAGCTTCTGAAAGTAAGCATGCATTTCATGGAGTGAAATATACATACAGGAAAACACCGCCCCCTTAGACGACTTTGTGGTGCAAGAGAAGGTAGATCATCAGAATGGACAACTGCTGCTTGCCTATGGTGAAGATGGACCCCAGGTGTATCGTATAATTTCTACATGCATAGATCATGTGTATTTGTCAACTTCAAGTTGGACATCTACAGGAGAATTTCTGGAAAAAAAAGGTAAAAGATGGTATCACACCCCTCCTCCTAAAAATGCTTCGATCTGAATAGGACCAAGTGTTGTTCCAGGAACAGCTGACTGAATCGGCTTGTATTTTTGAGCTGCAGCTGCCACCGGATCCTTATATGCCATTGTTCCTATAAAAGTACAATATTCAATTATTAGTGTTATGAATGAAAGGAATATTAAAAAATAGACTATATTGATAGATGCAAATGGGATACAAAAGAATGGAATGGCATACTTAGCAAAGCACTGATAAATGCTGATTTTCCTACATTTGCTGAACCCTGTAAGGATGTATGAAATGCGTCAGGCATAGCTATGGCGTCTGAAAAGCCGACATATTAATCATTTTGTTTCAAGTCCACGATTTCAATCACACAATGTGCATAAAAAAACAAAGGAACTAAACATGATGCTCATCCTAGTGAACATGCAAAACACTATGTAATGGGGTTATGCATGTTTCGTCAGTGGGTAAATATCTTTCTATGCAGTTACAAAAAAGTTGAGGGCATCTAATTGATCACTACTGATTCTTTATTATGTGCATCAAGCTATATCTGATTAATATATGAATGCAATCTGGTCAAGTTTCTATAGATGACATCAATTGTGGTGCGGAATAGCATTTGCTGGATAAAAAAATACAATGCTATATGACTATCACTGTAAAATTCACAGAATTCAAAAGGGAAGTGAAGAGTGTGTACCAGTATATATACGTCTCGGCCCTGATAAGAAAGGAAAGAACATTTAGTCAGGACTGTGAAAAGAGTAAAGACCCTAGAGAATCTGGAAGCCATGGTTCAGATTTCTACATTTATGGGAGAGAAAATAAGCGAAGGTATGACAGAAAGGAAAAGGCCTATTCAATTAGATGTGGAGATTAGAGTAAACTGGCTTAGAAGATGGGGGTAGGGAAATGGCGGGTACATTATATACTCAACCTTCTTTTCCCTCTGAATCTCTGATATAACCCCAGTGATGCCAACCAACGACTTCGAGCTTGTCAAATGAACACTGAGGACACTAGAAATACCAAATAGCACGCATAATTTTCAATGAACAGAAGAAGATGATAAAATGGTTGTGAAACTGAAACCATGGAGCACAGGGAAGACTGTCTTACTTAAGCTTCTTCTTGACAACCGCCTCCACAACCCAGTCACCAATGCAATTCAAGTCTGTGTCTCTAGGAAGGAGATCAACCTACAAAAGAATCACCTTGAGGTGGTTGGCAACAAAATATTTTGTAAGTGGGTATGTACACCAATGACCTTTGTAATAACTAGTATGATAGGATTGGCGCCAGCAAAATCTCGTATTCGCGCAAGGAAACTTCCATTGAAGTCAACTATGTCAACCTGCAAGCAAGAGGTAGCATGAGTGCGGATGGGAATAAGAAAGCACAAAGAAGAAATAAAGAATGAATGAGCTTTGAGAGGGCAGGTTCTCTACCAGTTTTACTATCAAGGCTTTGTCATGACGGAGGTATGAGAGCTTCTCCCTGAGCTGCTCTGCCGAAACAAACTGCTTCCCCCCAGGGTAACCACCGTGGCCGCCGACAGCAGTGACCATATGTCCATGCGACAAGAGCTTACACCTTCCGCAGAGCACGGTTCTTAGCTGATGGTGCCTCTTCTTCTGCTCACATAGGAGATGCATCAGACCATGCCAGAGCGATGTATCAGGCTGATAAATAAGTAAATTTCCTATGTTTTGCGCATCCGCAAAAGCATCGTCATCTGAGCATCTGGAATCGTGGATGGCATGAGGTAAAAATGTGATGAGAGGTTACCAGGTCGTACGTGGCGGGGTCGACGTAGCCGGGGGCAGCCTCCTCCGCAGTCTGCAGAGGCGCGCCGCAGCCGTAGCAGCAGGCGGCGTTGGATGGCTTCCGTGCCAGCGCCTGCCGCTTCTCCCGGCGGCGGCGGCGGAACGCGTCCTCCTCCGGCGCGAGCACGCGGGCGGCGGCCTCCGCGGCGAGGTGCCTCCCCAGGAAGCGGTCGCCTCGGGTGGGCGCGGCGGGGCCGACGCCGTCCGGAGGAGGAGGCGGCGAGGGCGAGGGCGAGGCGTTGGAGGCGGAGGCGCGCGTGGGCTTGGGGATGGAGAGGTTTGGTAGGGTTTTGGGGAAGAGGAGGAAGAGGAGACGAGGCGAAGCCATTGGAGGCGGAGGCGAGAGCAGAAGCCAAGTGCAAAGTGCAAGCGCGCCCGCCTTATCTTCCTTCCTCTTGCTGCCTGCGGCCTGCGCCCAATTTCAATTCAAATCGCAGTTTCAGTTTCAGTTTCAAATTCAAATAAAAAGCGAGAGACTTTAGGCGAAGAGAATGGGCCGAAGATCAGGACGCAGTGAGCCCAACATATGAAGTCAGGTGCGGCCCATGATCCAGTCGATGTACCAGAGAAAAAGATGCATTGGCAGCTAAAGGGCTCGGCCAGGGCCTTGGTACGGAGGGCTTCCCAAATTGTGAATGAAACGGAGCTATAATCGACAGTAAAACCAACTCCAACCATTTTTCTTCTTTCCATTTCTTTTCCCATTCCCTTCCCCACGTTCTTTCTCTTTATGTTCCATCATATCCAACAACATCTATTCGAATGAATTCATAAGGAGAACAGAGAATTTCTTTCTAAAGGGAATTGTCGGCAATCGGGGACAGTCCTAGCCGAGCTTATTTAGTTGGTGTGAGGCCCGACCAAAACCCTGATCGACAGCAAATGGTGACGTTCTAGGAGATGGTTGCAAAGGGAGGCGACGAGAGATTTTTACTCTAGTTCAGACCTTTCTTGCGATCAAATAGCACTACGTCCAACTTCTTGCTTATGGTAATAGGATGAATAAAAGATGGGTGGATACATCAAAAGAGAGTAAATGCTCTGAGAACTACCGGAGGGTCTCCAAATGGCCAAGCGGTGCTACGGCTAGAGGCGCTACAAAAAAAAAAGTGATCTTTTTTGTATGGCTTGGGTGTCTTTGATTGTGTGTTTTTTTTGGCATCTCCCAGTAAGCCCATATATAGGATCCTATTTATAGGCAGTCAATCAGACCATCTCCTTCGGACCGTTGGTCCTTACTCTACGTGTGCAGCTTGGTCGAATGGGATGGTGGCAGAGCTCGCGTGGCTTGCGTCAGCCCATTTAATACTTGCCGGCGTTGTTTGTCACCGCTACTTGGGGGTGCTCCTCGTTGTCAATCCCTTTGACTTCTCAGGCCTATTGGATTGTTCCACCGAACAACAACAATTACCTGCTTCGTCGAGCTACCTGGTAAGCAACCCGAGCTGAAGGGAACTTGGATGGACTCGAAAGCGAGTCTAAGAAGGCCTGTCGTCCAAATTGAGAGTACATGGGGTCACCGCCATGAGCAACTCGAGGGGACAAGCCCCTTCCACCAAAGGTAAGTTTTGATTCTTAGCAGGAATGCACAAAAGAATTTCTTTTCTAAAAAGACCGCGTGGAGAGAATCTGAAGGAGCATCTGAAGGGAATTAGAATTTTTTTCACAAAGTGAAAATGACACCCAAAGAAATAGTCTAGGGAAGAGAGGGCGATGGATGGACGGGATGAGATTAATGCATCTGCAGTGAGAGTCACATGCAGGAGACACACTTACGGCGCTAGGTGTGGGGGCGGGTTTGCTTTTTGTTTACTTGTTTGGAGGGCAGCTATGTGCGTGCCTGGACCGCTTGATGCATGATGATGCTGATGGTACGATACATGCATGCATATACGTACATACATGCACAGCACAGTCACTCGGGTCCAGCCGCAGCTGCAGCTGCATCCATGGATCCTGAAATATCGGATCCAATCTAAGACGAAGCTCATCATGTTAATGTATAGCGAGCTAGCTAGGGTGGCGGAAGACGAGCGCAGGGAGGAGGCATGCACAGGCGCAGATCGATGCCTGACCAGGGCTGGCCGTACAATTTAGAGGCCTCGGTGCAAAAATATAACAAAGTTGCAAGTAGGCCTCAAAATATAGTATTATAAGAGAGAAAATTCAAAATTATGCACTTCTTTTTTAGTACTACCTCGATTCTAAAACAGCTGCAGCTGCATCCGTGGATCCTGAAATATCGGATCCAATCTAAGACGAAGCTCATCATGTTAATGTATAGCGAGCTGGGGTGGCGGGAGACGAGCGCAGGGAGGGGGGCACGCACAGGCGCAGATCGATGGCTCACACCCACGGACCCCTGCCTTCTTGTGACTTTTTTTTAAAAAAATGAATATATGTGTCGGCGGCATTTAGATGAAAATCGACTATATGTAGAGGTCTATATCATCGGCAGGCCGATCACACAGATCCGATCACGCAACGTGCACGATACAGGTGATCTGTGTAGACGGCCAACACATAGCCCGCATCCATGTCCACGCCCCCAAATCCCAAATCTCTCATATACCTATGCTAGGCCTTAGTATTAATTAGCTACCATTCACTTCATTAACCCTACTATTCTATTCTATTCTTTTTTACTCATTCGTGTGTACATATTAATGTGCGTGAACAATTTGTTACTACGCATCTTGCTGTTTCTTTGCCTGTCTCACCTATGTACATTAGTATATGCGTGGCCTGTCTTGTACGATGCCAGTCCTGTAATGCTAAAATGCGGCCATCCGCGGGCATAGCAGACACAACATGTTGTATGCATTGTGCATGTGTAGGTATCTAAGAGCATCCTCTATAATATTGCAATGTAGTATAAATTATAAAGAGATTCTAGAGAAGTAGATAAAACGGATGCCAATAATGTTTTGAAGAGAGAAGATATAAAGAGAGCATTGGTAATGTTGTAAGTACAACCCGCTAAAATGCACGACTTTTTCATAGAACGAGATGAACATAAGCATAAATATATGAGAGAGACCTCATTCATGTGCCCTCTTGCTTTCTTCGCACCAACATCAACCCTACGACCACAAATTAAAGGTTAAGGTTGTGGTTTAGGGGTGAGAGATTTGTGATCCCAAACATGGAAGAAGGGGCGCTTGACGGTGCTCGATAGTCATAAGAAATTGGGAGCAAAAACTAAAACATTCTCCTAGACAGTGAGCCTGTAAGAATTGTAGCGCCGTCAAAAACGGTGGAACGGCACGACATGCATGATATGGTGAACATGATCGATATGGCGGCAAGGGATGAAGGGCTTAGCGGCGAAAGTCTCTCCAACATAGTAAATATGGCTCTCGGCCTAAGAGCATCACTAGCATAATCTCCATATATCGTTCTCCATATCCCTTCTCTAAACCACTTCCCTATATTTTTAACATCTTTGACAGAATCTCTGTTTTTAAAAAGATGTAGAGATCAAAGAGAGAGTATCTAAATATAGAGAGTGACGGGAGTTTCTGTATCACACAAATCAAGCAACCACGCCCAAACCCATGCATCCTTAATGGATTGGGTTGCGTGGCGTTGCGTTATACACTGTACGGAGAGCATACGGGCGTTTCATCTCACCGCATGCATGCATGCATGCCCTGTACACACTGCGCACTGAGTACACTGGACGGCCGGCCGCGGCCGGCATGCACGCCACCTACCGTCAACGTACGTACGTCCACGTCCAATTCATATGCATGTATGCATCAACCCCAATGCAACCAAAACACGTACCTGATGCTCTTGACCATTAACGACTTGCTAATTCATCGATCGAATGCCACAGTTTAATCAATTTGCCGTAAGAGATTGAGAGGGCCGGCCGGCCTGACTCGACAGCTAGTAGCACTGGTACTGTTACACATGCATGCATACGACAGGCCGGTTTATCGATTGATATATACAGATCGTTTCGGATTACCTGGCACAGCTCCATATGTTTTGTATATCTTGTTCTTGATTATAATTAGAGCGAGTAGGATGACGTAGTTAACTTTTCACTAATGTGAGAGGGAAGCATGATGGTCAAATTGAAGAAATAGCTCCACACTTGGCGGATGATGGGTTATCTATTCTGCAATATGCATATGATACCATCATTTTTTAAATCATAAATTGGAGCAGATACTAAACATAAAACTCTTACTTTGTACATTTGAGCAATTAACTGGTTTAAAGATAAATTTCCATGAGTGAAATTTTCTGCTATGGTGATGCTAGGGAACATGAGGACCGATACACACAACTCTTTGGTTGCGGTGTGGGCTTGTATCCTTTTAAGTATCTTGGTCTACCTATGCACCACAATAAATTGTGCAATGCAGACCGGAAGGGAGTCGAGGATCGTTTTGGGAGAAAATTGAGCGGGTGGAAAGGAAAACACTTATCTTCAGGGGGTAGACTAGTGTTACTTAATTATGTACTTAGTAGTATACCGATGTTTATGATATCCTTTTTTAAGATTCCTCGTGCTGTGCTTAAGAGATTGGACTATTTTTTATCCCGTTTTTGGCAGAGCAACAATCAACAGAGAAAATATCGTTTAGTCAAATGGAATATTCTTTGTCGTCCTAAGGACCAAGGTGGTGGTATGGGTATTCAAGATCTTGGTACTAAAAATAAGTGTCTTCTTAGTAGATAGATTTTTAAGCTCCTAAATGAGGAAGGCATTTGGCAAAGATTGCTTAGAAATAAGTATTTAGTAAATAATTTTTTTCTCAAACTCAATCCCAGCCGAGTGACTCTCAATTTTGGAAAGGTCTCATGAAAGTAAAGCCAAATTTTCTAAAACGGGGGCATTTTAAATTAAGAAATGGTACCCAGATTAGATTCTGGGAAGATGGTTGGTTGGGACGTTTCCATCTAAATGAACAATATCCAAATCTTTTTGCCATAGCCAGAAAAAAAAAACATGTCACTATGTTGGAAGTTCTTAACTCATCTACTCTTAATATTGCCTTTCGAAGAGCTTTAGTAGGCCAAAATTTAAAAGATTGGTATATGCTAAAGTCAAAACTTTCTAAGGCCCATTTAGAGTCAGATCAAGATTTTTTTTGTTGGAATTTACATAAAAGTGGTCAATTTTCGGCACAATCAATGTATAAAAAAATGATCAATACTACAACAATTCAATCCCATAACTATATTTGGAGATACAGAATTCCTTTGAAAATTAAAATCTTTCTTTGGTACTTAAATCGAGAGGTCATTCTTACAAAGGATAATTTGGCAAAGCGGGGTTGGCAGGGCAATTTGCAATGTGCTTTCTACAATAAAAAAAGAAACTATTCATCATTTGTTCTTTGATTGTCACTTTGCTAGATCTATGTGGCGAATTGTTCACATAGCTCTAAATTTAGATTTATCAAGTAGTCTTTCTCATTTAAGAGAAACTTGGATCCGTAGTTTAAGACTATTAAATATATGTCAATTTTTAACTGGCATGGCAGCTATGTTTTGGTCTATTTGGATTTGTCGAAATAATGTGTTTTTTGACAGACACAAAGATACATCTTATTTGCAGGGCATTTTCAGAGCTACATACTGATTGCGGCATTGGGCATTACTGCATAAGGAGGATGACCGGAAACCGTTTATTGAAACATGCCAATATTTAGAAAAGGTGGCTATGATGTTCTTCAATAATTATGGTTGGAGAAATATTCATAGATTATGTTTTTGTTTAATGTAATTTTTATTTTGATCATCTTAAGATTGTTAGACTTAAGTCGAACCGTTGTATGCGAACTTAGCTGTGTAAATCTCACTATAGAGGCCAAAATTTTATTCCATTATCTAAAAAAAGAGCTTTTCACTGATGGAGTCAATCATTGGCTATACAAAAATTGGACATCTCTTCTAAAGTTAGCAAATACACAACCTTTTCAATGGATTACATATATGTAATATATATAGTCTCTAAATTCGATATGTGTTCGTATAAAAAAATTTGTTATAGGCTAATTCTTAGCTAGCTAAGAGCTAGTCCCTCTCTCACTTTCACCCCTCTATATAGCTAGCTAATTTGGCACCATTGGAGATAGATACAACTCAACGGGCTATAAGTAGTCCACCTCATCTTTCTGCTTATGTGGAGGAGAGAAAGAGAGAAGAGAGATAGAGATTAGCTCTTAATGAAGAGCTAGTCTATAGCGAATTACAAGGTGTATTACACCTATATATTATATACAGATGCATATTAACTTTAAGAGCCAATGCTAGCTATAGTCAATTCATTAAAGATGTTGCATATAAGCTATCTATAGATCGAGTAGCTAGTATATTAGTATTTGGCTCTGCCATTGAAGATGCTGAGCTAAGAGCATCCCCAGGAGACCCCCTGTCACCAGCCCGTATCGCTACAGTAACGCGAATTCTCCCGCCCAGTGTGTTTTTGCCTCTCTAGCCTGCTTCTTCCCTGCCTCTTCAATTCAAAAAAATTTGAATTAGGGTCTCATTTGGGAGGCCTGATATGGATGCTCTAATCATCTTCTATGTGACCTCAATTGGATGCATACGCCGAAGCCAACCTCAAAGTAAGAGAGGCCTAACCTATAGGGCCATATACAGGCTATAGAGGTACCTATTTCCTCAGCTATCAGACATCCTACCCTACTACTGCCCGTGCCTGTACACTGAGAACAAGCTGAATATATAGGTGTAAGAGCTACTACGTACTGGCGTCCTTCTGGTGAGACCCTATATAATATAGATTAATTGGACTAGCCTTTTGACACTTTGTCATTTTGAGGTTAATCTTCATGCAATGATGCAAAGGCAATCCATCGATGCAGGCAGGAAAGCACTCCAGTAATTTAGCAGGCAAGGCATCCGATTCCTTCCTATGTAGCTATGGCGTATGGCGCGGCTATATATATACCTTCTTCTTCCCTGTATCTGTATGCGCGCGCTACTACCTACTACCAAGAGCTGGAAGGAGAGAGAGAACCAGCAGATGATGCAGAGAAGAGAAACATTCATGGCAATTTCCAAACCCAGGGATCGATAACAACATGCATGTATGTCCAAATGGACGATGGATGGACTGGACTCTGGAGCAGCAACGACCACTGTGAAGTGAAGACGACGAGCAGTTAGAGCAGGCAGGAGTTGCGCGCATGGTGTGAGCAGAATTAAGCGGGCGGATCGAGGCAGCGGCTAATTAAGATCCTGTTCTTTTGAGCTGAAATAACTGAACTTCGAGAGCTTCTCGAGGTTGTCTTGAGATTTGGATCTATTTTGTTTGACTTGCTTTTTAAAGCGTTAGGATCCATCTTCAAAACAGCGAAAAAACGGACCCAAATAACTCAAAGCATATAACTTTTTAAAACATAGATAGATTGTTAAACTGTTAAGCCGTTAAGCCGAAAAGAACTTGGCCTAAGCTAGCCCTGCTCCGGGGCAAACAAGAAGAGATGGATCGATCCAAGAGTCATCGAGTGACCCATGAAACGATGGCTGGACTGGACACGCCGCTAGCCTACCATATGTATATGCATGTATATATAGCTCGACGTGACCCACGTAGGCAGACGGTCAACCGCCTCCACCACTCACGCCCCGACACGTGCCCCATCTGTCAGAAAACAACCCAAAGCCCCCGGATGCTACGTGCGTACGTCCACTCTTGCTAAATGCTAAATGGAACGCCCGTCCATCTCATGACAAAGGTTATTTTCACTGGTTACAACCATTTTCTTCACCGGCTATGTGCCAAGATAATAGGGGCTGAATTTGGTGTGTCTCAAATCTATCTATCTACTATCTATATAAAACAGAGTTAAATGGAGCCATCACATTAATCCTAAAATTCTAGAAATTCCCACGTTAATCGAAAAATAGTGGAAATTCTCACGTTAATCATAGAAAAAAGAAAAAATCTACATCGTTGAATATGGATATTATTTTGTAAATCTAACGGTCAATATTAACCTCTCGAAAAAAAGTAGAAATTCTCACGTTAATCATAGAAAAAAAATCTACATCGTTGAATATGGATATTATTATGTAAATCTAATGGTCAATATTAACCTCTATAACAAACTACTGAAGCTGATCTATATATTAGAGATAAACTTTAAATCTAATCTGATATATTATCTATATCTTAACACAAATCTAGCCGCGCAAACGCGCGGGTCACCTTACTCGTTATATATAAAGGAGGTGAAAAAGAAGCCACCACGTTCGTCCACATCACCCAGATTATTTCAGTCGTTTGATCAACGGTGGGACCAAATTATAACGGCCTAGATCGATCAAAGAAATTCTCACATAAATCAAGAAAAAAAATAAAAGATCTATGCCTAAAGATAAGCTCTAAATCCGATCTGATATATTAGAGATAGATTATAAGTTATAGATAAACTCTATATGCCTAAATCCGATCCGATATATTAGAGATAGATTATAAGTTATAGATAAACTCTATATGTTTAAATCCGATCCGATATATTAGAGATAGATTATAAGTTATAGATAAACTCTATATGTTTAAATCCGATCCGATATATTAGAGATAGATTATAAGTTATAGATAAACTCTATATGTTTAAATCCGATCCGATATATTAGAGATAGATTATAAGTTATAGATAAACTCTATATGCCAAAACAAATCTAACCGTGCAAACGCGCAGGTCACCTCGCTCGTTAAAGATATAACCACAATTATTTACAATATGTTGACCTATAAAGACGTATAAAAAAAATGCCTGTTACATGTTTGTTATGTCCACTTCAGAATGCAGTTGTCACTTCTCTCATTTATGTGTCTTTGCACTTTAAAATGCGAAGTTGACACTTTCACTGATTTGTCTCTCTCCCAGTTGGATAATAAATCTCTTTCAGAAGAGATGCTTCACTTGTTGAGTCCAGACCTCGTATCCTGCGTGCAAAGCAACCAACATAGCTCAATAGGCACCTCTCATGCAAATTTCTAAGCACAGCACCCACATGATGCACCCAACACAGCTTACATACTACACGGAAAGAAAACAATATGCTTGCTGGCACATAAGAATATTAGGCACTATTAAACCAGACGCTAGTTAGCACATGAGAATAATCAGAATATACATTCTCCCTTTGAAACATAATTGATAGTACAGGGAGAAGAATTAAGGGCAGAAGAAGTTAAGAGGGCCTTAATTTCAGCCATGTCGTAGCAATACTGTTATGCATAAAAAGGCTCTCCATTTCACTGGCTGGGATCATAGCGGCACACCAGATCAAGAGTATCTGAACCTCACGCCCTACCGGGTTATCCCCTATCCAAAGAGTCAATTAGCAAATTTGTTTCAAATAAAGACATGGGGAAGGAGAGGAGTAAGCAGATGTAACCTCGACGGGGCCGCCTTCACGGGAGCTCGCAGCCCTGGAGGCGGCTGCGGGAGGAGCAGGAGGGGAGGCGTACGCCGTAGAAGGAGGCAACAGCGGGAGGAGAAGGGGCGACGGCGGCCGTCGGCGGATCCAGCCTACACGGAGGCCGGCATCGGGTGGAGTAAGGAAGGAGGAGGTAGAGAGATGGCCCCTCACCGTCGGCGAGGCCAGCGAAGGGGGAGAGCGAGGGGGTACCGCCGCCGATGGGCACGAACCGCAGGCGCCCTGATGTGGCGCCGACTGGGTGGGCGCCGTCGCCGGATCCGGATCCGAGCACCTCGGCGCACATCGTCGCGGGCGTGCTCCACGGCCTTTCCCCCGGCGCCGACTCCTTCGCCGACCTCCACGTGCACCAGCTCATAACCTTCTTCCAGGCGCCAAGCAGCCGAGGGCGGGGTGAGGTCGGGTGGTGTGGGGAGGAGGCGTGGCCCTCGCGGAGTCGCGGTCCCGTGGAAGCAGGCAAGCAAGAAGGTGGGGGAAGAGCGACGTGGCCAAACGAAGGCCACGGAAGCCGCCGCCTCCCTGAGACTGTTCGATGAGCATCGGCCGGCCAGCATTTTTTTGGGCGACGTGGCCAGCGCGGTGGGGGCAAAACAGGCGACGTGGCGAGGGAGGGAGGCCAGAACCGAGCGTTGTATATTTAAGATATAGATATACATATTGCTTTAATTGAATGAGTACCATGAGGGGCATCAAGAGATTAAATAATTAATTTGCTGCCTGGTATTCATCAAGTCGCTCTAGCAGCTTATATTTGTGGTTTTGGTTCTTCTAGATTTCAGATGATATATTTAGTAATAAGCAAGTTTATTTTTACCACTTCCATATGCTTAAGCAACGTGACTGTGTAGTGTGGGTGCTGAACAGTTGAATTGTTGTTGTGCTTAATTCAGGATCCCCATTACACTCTTCATGTTCTGGTTTTCGGCCACAGAAGTTCATGGTTTTTTTATTTTGTGAGGTAAGTTAAGTGACGTGCTATTCTCTATAATTTCCATTTGTAGATATTATAGACGCATCATACTAAATATAGGATTCCCATTCAACTGTGTGGTTCTATTTTTTTTAAAAAAAAAGAATTCATGGATTGGCTATAATTTCTACTTGCAACATGTTTTATAGCCAAGGCGTTTGATTTTCAGCCTGAGATTGTTACGCATCTTTTTTTTAAAAAAAAAACAACTGCCAGTATGAAGCTTAATTACATGAGCTTCAGTGCTCACAGGATGCCTAATTTTCTTGAGGTGCTTTCCCTTTTCTATTTTATTCTCCTTTTTTATTAATTATTTTGCATAGAACTTGTGGTGATCCGGTTGCCTCCGTGAAGAGCTTTTTATTTTTTTTTTACAACTTTTTTAATCATACAACTTAGAGCACTGTGCTAGAGTGCTAGATAATATTATGTTATGTGCTATCTACTAACCGCCTTTAGTATCTATTTTTCGAAGTGCTGTCGTGGCTTACCGTTATTCTTCATGTGAGCGTACATGATTCGTTATATGTGTTCTTTTTTCATTTCTCGACCTATATATGCATTAGCTAATCTCTTCTCGGTTTCCATGCGTGTCCATCGATCTTTGCATCAGAACGCCTTCAAGGACAGCGCACAGATCTGCCGCGCAGATGTGCGCGATCACCTCCTTAATTAATTAGTAGTAGATGGCAAGTTTTTACCAGAATGCTGCATGCACATATACTTATAGATCTTTTTCTAATTTTTTTATGGCAACTTGACAAGACATTGTGCATAGTCAGTTGCTGTACATGGCTTATGGACATTCTTAGGCTGTTTGGTTGCCTGTATCCAAAGAGTTTTGCATCTAGATATGCAAAACTAGGGTGTTTGGTTGTTTTCTCACCCATCTGAACCAGGCTCTCCAGAGCAACAACTACGTGCGCGACACATTTGATTCATTTAATTTGCTATATCTTTTGATTAGTATTTTCGATTACCGAATCGATTTCAAAAATGAGTTATTGATATTTTTTCGAACAAAACAAGAACACACTTGTCATATAAATTTTAAAATTTATTTATTTATGAGACTTTCTTTTGATTTTTTATATTTTCGTAATTGATTTTTTTTGTTTTGATTTTCTAGAATTTATTTTTTAATATGTTTCATCCCTCTTTTGAATTTCTCTATGCCATTCTCTCCTTAGTGCAGTCAACCAAACAACATCTCTACGCAGCCTGTGCAATCTCATACACCTAACCAAACAACAACCATTTGCATCATCTCAGCCTAGCTCCAACCAGCCTGGCTCGGCTCATACAGCCTGGTTCAACTGAGAAGGTAACCAAACGGCCTATATGTGTATATACAGCCAGCTCTTGATAGATTTACAAACTATACATCTTGCTTCCTCATAATTCGTGTTAAAATTGCACTAAGTTGTTTGGTCTGGAACCATTTCGTGTGATGAATTTTAACGAGAGCAATGAAATGGTACTGCCGATAATTCGATTCAATTTCAATTCAGCTGTTACCTTGTGCCAATTGTTAGCTGTTTGTGTGTGTTAATTTAGCTTTCGAAGCACGAACATTATGCTACCATAGGAAGGAGCCCGACGCGTGAGAGTGATCTCCAGCTGAGCTGAGCTAGTAGGAAGTACTCAGCGCAGCTCCCGAGGCACCGCACGACGGCTGGCGAAATCCACATCCTTCTCCTCCCCCTCACACGTGCATGGCACGTGTGCCCTATACGTCATCCACCTTCTTCAGTTTCTTTCATCGCACCCCCACCTCCTGCTAATCCATCCATTATCTAAACCTGCCCTTGTCGGACGTCCCATAATTAAACTATTGAAAAAACCTTTAAAAACCTTTCAAAGAACGCAATAACACCTCTGAAACAGGACGATACCATTATTGACGGGGAAAGTGACGTGTCCTCGTATAACTAGGACATCATTGAAATATGTTTCAAACATTTCTATATATGTAACGTTAGAAATGTTTCTCTGACCAATGTTCAATTATGACGGCGTTATTTAAAAAATTGTGTTGGTCAATACAAACAATGTTTTGTGTGAGCAAATAAAATATTTCATATATTTTATACATTTTTTTTTCAAAAACAAACAGAATGTTCTAAATATTTTTTTACCTGCCTTTCATACACACGCGGAAAATGCTTTTAGAGGGAAGAAAAAAACCAGTGATGGTGCATCTTCCCCCACGACGCCCGGTTCCTTGGCCTAGTCTATGAGCTCCACTTTCGAGTGAGCTCTCCTGCTGCCGATGTCAAAGCTCCGTGGCATGTGTTCGAGCTTAACAGGAGGGAGTCTAGAAAAGGATATTTAGTCCCAATATGTTGTTTCTAATTAGCTGGTTCAACTCTTTTGCTCATGTAAAGAGAGAGAAAAACGGATATAGAGTAATAGCTCTTAGCTTAAGGTCATTCTATAGCGGATTACAAATTACATATGGATCTATATTAAATCTTAGAGATAATGGTATAGCCAGTCCATTTGAGGGTTTGTCTATTTGCTATCTATAGATGATAAGACCATTTTTTTATATCTAGTGATAGGCTCTACCATTGGAGATGCTACGAGGGAGCTACTCTTGTGCAACGACACAACATTCCATCCTTAATGAGTTCCTAATCTATACATTATTGTTTCTAAATTCCATCCTTGATGAGTTCCTAATCTACGATAGTCGTCATTGTTGGGCCCACTGTTCGAGATGTGGCTACGTGAGGAGGAAAATGGGAAGAGTGGAGATTGCAAAGAAGGGAGTGGGGAAGAAGAAAAGAGCGGTAGAGGGAGATGGGAGGGAGAGAGGAGGAGATGAATGTGCTAGTCGTGGGTGTGGGGGGAAGTAGGAGAAAGGAAGTAGATACTGTCATATAGATGAGAGAAGCGGATAAGAGAGATGTACACTTGAGCTTACTGTTGTATGCATCCATTCTTAGTAGGTTTTTGGTTTGGTTGTAATCTCTGTTAATTCTCATCACACTACCACCTATCTACGGGAAGAACCTGACTTACATTATTGTTTCTAAATTTATAGCAATTTTCATTTGTCCCAAACCTTTACTTTCTCAGTCCTTAAACTCATCCATTAAGTTAGAACTAAAAAACCAATATTTTTTAAAATTCACCTTAAAATGATCTTTCGAAAACAAAACAATGATAACAATGAGCTTTCTTTTCTTAAAAAAAACAAATGTGAAGGTATCAACATTCCGAAAAATTGATTTTTTCATGTTTCAATATTCACATGTTTTGAAATACAAGAAAAGATTAGGCAAAGTTTATTTTTTAAAATTGAAGTTGAATTTATTTCAGAGAGAGGGGGGAGAGAGACGTAAATGTCATCTCATTAACAAAAACTACATACGTGGCAACTACAAGGTAACTAATGCATATCTCAACATTAAACAAAATTTTAAGATGTAGGAGCAATGGTGCTAAATGATGAAATCCTAAGAGGACACGCGAGTGTGGTGTGGAGTCATTCTTTAGTTATAAAAAACGGTATGCATTTATAGATAGAAAATAGACAAACTCTCCAATAGTTACAACTGAGCCTAAAAAATTGACATGGGCCTTACCGTGATCATTTATCTCTCTTCTATCTTTGTTTTCTCCCCGTAGGTAAAAAGTTGAGTTGTAGTCCATAACCGGTTGATTTGATATTGTTCGAGCTTAACAGGAGGGAGTCTAGAAAAGGATATTTAGTCCCAATATGTTGTTTCTAATTAGCTGGTTCAACTCTTTTGCTCATGTAAAGAGAGAGAAAAACGGATATAGAGTAATAGCTCTTAGCTTAAGGTCATTCTATAGCGGATTACAAATTACATATGGATCTATATTAAATCTTAGAGATAATGGTATAGCCAGTCCATTTGAGGGTTTGTCTATTTGCTATCTATAGATGATAAGACCATTTTTTTATATCTAGTGATAGGCTCTACCATTGGAGATGCTACGAGGGAGCTATTCTTGTGCAACGACACAACATTCCATCCTTAATGAGTTCCTAATCTGCGACGGTCATTGTTGGGGCCACTGTTCGAGATGTGGCTACGTGAGGAGGAAAATGGGAAGAGTGGAGATTGCAAAGAAGGGAGTGGGGAAGAAGAAAAGAGCGGTAGAGGGAGATGGGAGGGAGAGAGGAGGAGATGAATGTGCTAGTCGTGGGTGTGGGGGGAAGTAGGAGAAAGGAAGTAGATACTGTCATATAGATGAGAGAAGCGGATAAGAGAGATGTACAATTGAGTCACTGAGTAGCCATTTCCTTAGACTCAACATATTATTATTACCACCTTGAGCTTACTGCTGTATGCATCCATTCTTAGTAGGCTTTTGGTTCGGTTGTGATCTCTATTAATTCTCATCACACTACCACCTATCTATTTGAAGAACCTGACATTTATTCATAAAAAAATTACATTTGTTTCTAAATTTATAGCAATTTTCATTTGCCCCAAACCTTTACTTTCTCGGTCCTTAAACTCATCCATTAAGTTAGAACTAAAAAATCAATATTTTTTAAAATCCACCTTAAAATGACCTTTCGAAAACAAAACAATGATAACAATGAACTTTCTTTTCTTTAAAAAACAAATGTGAAGGGATCAAAATTCTAAAAAAATTGATTTTTTTTTAAGTTTCAATATTCACATGTTTTGAAATACAAGAAAAGAAAAGGCAAAGTTTATTTTTAAAAATTGAAGTTGAATTTATTTCAGAGAGAGACGTAAATGTCATCTTATTAACAAAACTACATACGTGGCAACTACAAGGTAACTAATGGATATATCAACATTAAACAAAATTCTAAGATGTATGAGCAATGGTGCTAAATGATGAAATCCTAAAAGGACACGCGAGTGTGGTGCGGAGTCATTCTTTAGTTATAAAAAACGGTATGCATTTATAGATAGAAAATAGACTAACTCTTCAGTATACTAGTTATAACTTAGTCTATAAATTGATATGGGCCTTACTGTAATCCTTTATCTCTCTTCTATCTGTCTTCTGTTCATAGGTAAAAAGTTGAGTTGTAGTTCATAAATGATTGATTTGATATTGGTCTTGTGCGTTTGAGGCTGGCGTAGCGTTCCGTAGCGTGCCCAGCGCTGGAACGCGCGCGCGCAGCGGCGGATTTTGAATCCCGCACGCTACGGCACGCTACGGAACGCCCAATCGCGCATGGCCATTGTTGGAGATGCTTTGAAAGTAAAATTAAACTTTCAGAAGGCTATGTAAAATTTACCCTAAATTTAGTGTGTTTCAGAGGACAACGTAAACATTGGGGCTTGGCATAAATAAGTGGAATTGAAGGCCTCTTTCCCAAGGGAGAAACAGGGCATGGAAACACCGGGACAGAGGACGAGGAGAGAAGCATAAAGAGCATCCGGGAGGCGGATGCAATTGTGGGCATGGACAAGGACCCCTTTCCAAAACTGCCAAAAAGATAAAGCTGCCTGGCAACCCTCTAGATGCAAAAGGGAAACCAAACCTTGCCATCTCCCCACCCCATCTCCATCTCCATCTCCTCCTCACTGCACTCATCAGCTCCCTCTCCCTTCGCTTGCAATTTGCAATTGCAATTCCAATTCCTGCATGCCCTTGCCCCCTACCTCATCCTCAAGCTCTCCCCTCCCTTGCTGGCTGCGAGCCTGCTAGTTGGTACCCAGCATGTGAGTGAGTGAGTGAGTGAGTGAGCTCACTGCTCCCCCTCCTCCCAGCTCACCTCACTGACGAGTGACGAGCAGTAGCTAGCTACTGGGCTGGCCCGACACTGCGACGGCAGCCGGAGAGAAACAACCATGCAGTCCGGCTACGGCGGCGTCTCCGAGTTCCAGCAGTTCATGATGGACGGCAGCTTCGCCATGTCCGCGCCGCCGCAGCCGCCGCAGGCCGCGGCGGCGGCGGCGGGGCAGGAGCTGGGCGCGCCCTTCAGGTACCAGCCGCTGCACCACCACGCGCCGCCGCAGATGCCGCCGCACTTCGCGCACTTCGGCGGCGGCGGCCCGGCGTCCGCAGGGGGGATACCCTTCACGCAGCAGCTGCTGCACCAGGCGGCCGCCGCGGGGCACCACCACCACCTCCAGCTCTTCCACGAGCAGCACCACCACCCCAAGCCGTCCGCTCCGGCGAGGTGGGCCCCGCAGCATCACCCCCACCCTCACCACCACCACCACCACCACCACCACCTCGGCCTCGACGTTGAGGCAGCCGTGCCAGAGAGCTCCGGCGCCGGCGGCGGGGGCGCCGCGTCCGGCGCCGCAACCCCTCCGGGCGTGCCGCCGTTCCTGGCGGCCGCCATGAGCTTCAAGCTGGCGGTCGACGCCGGCGGCGGCAGCGGCGCCACCGGTGGCACGGACGACGCCTTGAACGACGGCGGCGGGGGCAGCGGCATGATGCTTCACGGCGGCGGCGGCGGCGACGACGAGGCGGCCACCGAGAGCCGGCTCCGGCGATGGCCGGGGGAGGAGGAGGCGTCCATCAAAGAACCCACCTGGTACCGCCTCTGCTATGCAGACGCTGCTCGAATTCGTTCACTCATTGTCGATTTGGCTTGCTGCTGGAATCCATGGCGGAAAAGGGGAAAAGGGGAAAGAAAAGATTGAATCTTTGCGCTTTGGATGCTCCGGCGCGGGGAGCAGAGGACGGGCAATAATAGTGGGATGATTGAGAAAGACAAGCAAAACCACACCACCTGATGGCTGATGGCGATTCCTCCTCCCCTTTTACCTCGCCCAAAAGCCCCACTCCCACCCGTCACCAAATTTACTTGTTGCGTTTGGGGAATTTGCAAATCAAATCGCTCATCTTTTTCACTGTCCCTCGCCGATGCGTAATGTAATGGCAATGCAAATGCAGGCGGCCGCTGGACATCGACTACATCCACAGCACGAGCAGCAGCAAGAGGCCGGCGGGGAAGGAGAAGGCCGCCACGCCGGAGTCGCCGTCTCCTGCCGCGCCCGCTAATTACTTCAAGAAGGGCGACGACAATGCCGCCGTGGCGTCGGCGGGTGCCGGCAACTACAAGCTCTTCAGCGAGCTGGAGGCCATCTACAAGCCCGGGAGCGGCGGCGCGGGCGGCGCCCAGACGGGCTCCGGCTCCGGCCTCACCGGCGACGACAATGCCATGCTCCCGCCGCCCATGGCCGACCTCCCTGGCGCCGCGCCGGCGGACGCGCCGCAGCTGAACACGTCGGAGACGTCCGCCGGGGAGGACGCGGCCGCGGTGGTGCAGCCCCAGCCGCAGCCGTCGGCGGAGGCTGCGGCGGCGCGGCGGAAGCGGAAGCGGCGGCGGCAGGAGCAGCTGAGCGCGTCGACGTCCTTCTTCGAGCGGCTGGTGCAGCGGCTGATGGAGCACCAGGAGAGCCTCCACCGGCAGTTCCTGGACACGATGGAGCGGCGGGAGCGGGAGCGCGCCGCCCGCGACGACGCGTGGCGGCGGCAGGAGGCCGACAAGTCGGCGCGCGAGGCCGCGGCGCGCGCGCAGGACCGCGCCAGCGCCGCCGCCCGCGAGGCAGCCATCATCGCCTACCTGGAGAAGATCTCCGGCGAGACGATCGTGCTGCCCGCGCCGGCACCGTGCGCGGCGGACGACGTGAGCGTGGGCGGGGGCGGCAAGGAGCTGGTGGCGTACGACGGCGGCGAGGCGGCGGCGGCGGTGGAGGGGAGCGGGGGCGGGGGCGGTGGCGGGGTGCAGTTCAGCACGTCGCGGTGGCCGAAGCTGGAGGTGGAGGCGCTGATCCGGGTGCGGACGGGGCTGGAGGGCCGGTTCCAGGAGCCGGGGCTGAAGGGCCCGCTGTGGGAGGAGGTGAGCTCGCGCATGGCGGCGGCGGGGTACCGCCGGAGCGCGAAGCGGTGCAAGGAGAAGTGGGAGAACATCAACAAGTATTTCCGCAAGGCCAAGGAGAGCGGCAAGAAGCGCCCCGCCCACGCCAAGACCTGCCCCTACTTCCACGACCTCGACCGCCTCTACTCCCGCTCCGCCGCCGCCGCCCCAAACAAGCCCAGCTCCGAGCTGCTCGACGCCGTCGTCAAGTACCCCGACGTGCACTACGGCCCGCCGGGGTTCTTCGACCGGGATCAGGACGAGGCCGGCGGCAACGAGGACGACGGGGAGGGCGAGGAGGACGAGGTGGGCAGGTCAGGGAGGGCGAGCGATCAGGACGACGAGGTGGAGAGCCATGGCGCCCACGACGATCCGTAGAGGAAGGACATGGCATGCGGTCCTGCAGTGTAGCATAGCCATAGCCTTACTGCCTTAGCCATAGCTCCAGTGCTCCACCCTCCGCGTACGTGCCGCTGCTCCCACTCCCATCGATCCATGCTTCACATCTTCTTCTTCTTCTTCACCTTCCTCTTCGTCTTGCTGCTGCCGCAGTGCTGCCTGCTGCGTCGTCGTCTTGTGCTCCTGTTCTTCTTCTTCTTGTTGTACTACTGCTTATATATCATGATCATCTACAAGAGATTAGTTTAATCAATTTGTTTGTTAGTTACTCTCATGTGTCGACCATCGTTGCATTTTCCTTCGCTCCTTTTTTTTTATTTTTGGCCTCGCATTTTTGTCATGTGAGCGAGGACGTCCAATAGTCAATGTCAGAAAATGTGTCGGTAGATGGATTCACGCATGCATGCATGCGTTTGCATGTTCCAATCAATTTTTTACCTTGCCTAGCTCAGCAGCTAGGTTTCGTGGCCTAACAAAAAGAAGAATAAAAAAAAAGGGATCATCTACAAATAGTATTCCATGCCTTTGACTGTCTGTGGTCCTCGTTCACATGCAATGCAAACATGCAATGCAATTCGATTATTCAATCCTGCTAATTTTATTTAGGGTTCTAGGCCATGTACGTTGTTTAAGGGTGGACCTAGCTCGTGAAATCCCCGTATCATGCATATATTGGCCTCGTACATTTCAGCTTAGTGTAGTGTAGCGTAGCGTTTCTGCAAAATTTATCTTTTTTATATAGCCTATTTGGCTTAGTAATTTGTAATGATTTTTCTCGGGTTTTTAGTACTCCTTTTAAAGATCCTAAAAATATTTTTAAATTATTTTTTTATAATATATAAACCTCTTTTTAAATACTTTTAAATTTTGTTGAAACGCTATGTTAAGCTCAAATGTACAAGGCCATAATTAGGCAGATAGACCACAGTGATGGACGATGCTGTGTTGCACGGTTGCAACGATCGAGCGCTGAAACAAGAAGGAAATGGAGATGAGATGCATTGCTGCTGTGAGTGTGAGCAAAGCATGCATGCATGGCTGCGGTACTGTGTACCGTATGGGTGCTTGGCCGGCTCACACTGTTGCACTACCAACTTAACAAGGTACAGTATGTCATGTCCACTCATGTGTGATGTACATGCAAAGAAGCAGCTGCTGCAGGGGAGAAGATGAAGCTAGGCAGGCAGCACCTAGAAAGCCAGAGCTGTCAGGCACATTATATATGGATCATCTTTGTTAGGAGCGCTCGTACAGTAGTACTAGATAGCTAGCTATCTTCTGCATCGGCCTTCCACATGCATGCAGTGATGCAGATGCAGTACCTCCACCTCAATCATCGGAGCATCAACGTATAATCTCGATTGTGGTTGCAGTCGCAAAGTTTGCAACCAGATTGTAAGACCGACTGTATGGCAGTCATCTGGTCCTTGCTCTCCCTCTTTGACCATCTCTTATGGTATTGTCTTCGGTATGTTTTTTCTTCGTGAGATGATTCTTGTTCTCTTCCGACCTCTAACAAAGTCCCTTTGCTGTTCTCCTCTTCTTGAAAAAGATTCTTTCTTCATTTTCTTATGTCATATAAAAAAACTATCATATGTCAAATCTCCTGTCACTATTGCCAATCACTCTTCGACCACCCACAAATAGCGCATCACCGTCACACCATCTCCCTTCGTCGAGCCTCCACCTCCCAGGTCTCTCTATAAGCCTCAAAGTAGGATGAACTCTACTCAAACCGTAGCCAAGGGGGAGGGGCGACGCTAGCGGCAATGAAGAGGAGGGTGAGGGGGCGGTGCCAAAGAAGAAGAGGGGTAGGGGCGACGATAGAGAGTGCGTGCTGCAACAAAAAAACATTTAGGGTCGAGGTCACCGGAATTGTTATACTATCTTGTAGCAAGCAATAAGAGAACCATGTATTTACGATATGCTTTCTTTCTTACCAGGCTTTGCCACCCACCATAAAGTGTATTGCGTTGTACAAAGCAAGCATCACAGTTTTTGCAGCAATTGGCTAACTAGTTATGTGGTACGACAATCATGGCTTCAAACCATACATTTGCCAAGTGTGGCAAGCCACATATTTTGTGGCCAATAAATTTATCGCCACAGTTTGACTTGCCTAAGAGAATCTTCCCACACTTTCCTAAGTCACCAACATGTGAGACCTACAGAAAAAAGATAAATCTTGCCACAAGTGCCTCAATGAATCAAACGCATACCTAATTGACTTGTCTAACGTGAGGCGTTGTAAGACGTGGCAAGGTTAGTCACCGACCAAACAAACCCATAAGCTATATATATCTGGATTGCTCAAATAAGCTAAAAAAACAAGTTGTAAGAAGCGGGTGTGAGATCATGAAGAAAGGTTTGAAGAAGTCAATGGAGCCAGGTGCGCTGAGGGAAAAACATGGCTGGTATGGTGAGATAATGTGCTTTCGATTCATAATCGGTAGTGTCAATTAGCTTGGCATATTTGAAAGAGGGGCAGGAGAACTGCCGGCCTATTTTATTGAAGCAGGAGAAAATAAAAGAAAAAACCCGCAAGCACGAGGTACAATCACAGTGCAACGCTACAACCTGGACAAAGCCAGGACAACACCGACCACCGCCGGGCCTGAACACACACCTACAGAGAAGAACGCGTGGTATATTTGATCGTTCAGATATGAGAAATTTGGCAGGGTGAGTTCTAATTGTGTATATGATTAGGGCCGCAAAGATGCCGTGCTCGACCAAGCCTATCCTATCAGGCTCGAACTTGACAGAGCCTACGAGCTCAGGTTGATGCTCGAGTAAGCTCAAACGATCATATATGATTTTATACAAGAGAAATAAGTTTGAGAAAAACTCGATAAAACTCGAATGAAGCTTGCTTGGGTGGGGAGCCGAGTAGTTTGTGACTATAAGCTTCTTTTTGAGCAACTTTGATAGCTCTTTATACCTCTTGTGTAAGACATCATTGTTCACTTTCATCTGTCCATATGAAATTTGTTTGTAATTTATATTCCACTGTCTCCAAAATTTTCCCTAACAGCGTTGGGCCGGAGTTGAACTGTGTACTATGCCCTATTTTAGCGTAAAGTGTTTTAAAAGAGCAGAGAATACTAGCTAAACCAGAGTATTTGATGAATGAATTTATAAATAAATACTCGTATGTGGCGATGCGCAGTGCAGTGCAGGATTCCATTTTGGAAACTTGTGTGGGAGAGGTAGTAGTTTATACTGCAGGCAGGAGTAGCCCATGCATTAAAGAAAGTGGCAGGCAGCAAACAATAAATTAAAATAATATGTCAGGTGGTGGGGCCACCATCGACGACGATGCCGTAATGAGAGAGAGATACGGATACACCCTGACCGAGCTGCTCGCTGCAGATTAGGGAGTATTAGTACTTCTAGCAGTATTAATTATGCAGACGTTGGCTGCAGCCTCCCTCCCCTCCCGTCCCTGAGGACGGCGCAGAGCAGAGCATACATGTACTCCGTAACATGCAGCGTCAGTGTAGCTAAGCACAGCACATGATGCATGGAGGGGTGTGAGTCAGAGTCAGCTGCTCGAATCCTGGATGATGCATGGCATCACAATGAAATCAAATCAAATGCTAGTACTGTAAAACGTTTCGATTAGCAATAGCCTAGCAGAATCTCTTAAACTTGCTGCAAATAGCTGTGCTGCAAATTTAGAGCTTAGCTTCAAATTTTCTTTACACTTTACACTGCACTTTAAAAGATTCTTTCGTTCTACTACACAGACACTTTGTTCAATGCAGCCGAGCCTGAGCCTGAGCCTGAGCCTGAGCCTGAGCCTGAGGCTGAGGCTGAGCAGCAGCAGGAGGAAGGAGCTGGAAGATGGTGGGGGGAGGTGGACGTGCGTCCAAAAAGCGTGACGTCAGCCAGAGGACGAGTGTGGGGCCCCTGCGATGGACATGTCAGGCCGCATCCCTCACCTCGGTCGGTCCCTGGACCATCTGCCCGGCCCTCCCCCCGGCCGCTAAAATTTTTTATAAAAATAGAGCGCATGGCAATATGGCATATAATAACACCCTTTTAACACATGTATATATTGTAAAAAGCTGTAGAGAGATAAATTAGATTACAGTAAATAGATCTAGATCTTCGAATAGAAATCCAGACACTATGCACATCATCCTTTTATTATTTATTCATCTGTAGTATTAATTTGTTTACCCACCAGCTAGGTAGGTATGCCATGACGGGACGGGAGCGCAAGAAATGAATGTATCCCCTCCACCACACTGACGGAGTGACGTCTGCCTGCCTCGCCGCTACCTGCAATCACCATGCCCCTAATCACTCTTCTCTTCATTAACCAAAGCCACGCCAAATCTCTCCTCTTCCCTAGCAAAGCAGGCGCGCGCGCGCGCGCGCGCGCGCGCACACACACACACATATATATATGCATGCATGCATTCCACGGCTATATGAAATTGTACGTGCTCGCTTTTTCAGCATAATAAATAAGCGAAATATATACTCCCTCCGTCTAGCTTTGATCATCATATAATTAAGCAGAAGGAAAATTTCCAAAATTGATTAGCCATTATATAATTAAGCAGAAGGAAAATTTTCAAAATTGATTAGCGTATAATGTTTGGAAGCCACCTCTGTCTCAAGTTGGCCACATGAGTCCCTTTGAATTGTGTGTGGGGTTAATGCGTGCCCAACCGCATGCCTGCATACGCATCGTTCTGCATGCCGCATGATTAGTAAATGGGATTAGTAAATAGAATACGAGGGAGTTAATGCTCTTCTTTGTCTTGGTGACAATACCTTACATGATGATCAAAGCTGGATGGAGGGAGTACATACTACTGGCTGTGCATATGCATGGAGATGGAAGGGGCAAGCAAAGCAGCAGGATCAGCGTGGGAATTAATATTAATGGTGGTGGGCATATATGCATGCATGGATGCATGTGTGGCCGGGCGGGCGCTTGAAATTTGCTAGCTAGCTAGGACCAGCAAGCTAGGACATGTATACATGATGGATGGATGGATGCCATCAAATGCAGGCAAGGACCATCCTACCTAGCTAAGGCTACGCGCGCACCCATTCATACCTTCATTGTCTCTACCTCCACTAACAATATATATATAATCCTTCATTAATTCTTCGTCTTCCTACATACTCCTTCCGTCCCAAAATAAGTGCTCTTCTAGGATTCAAATTTGTCCCAAAACAAATGCTCTTCTAGCTGCACACTACCCTAATTCCCCTCCCTCCACTATAAGGGCTCGTTTGGAAGACCCTTTCCCCGCCGGGATCCCGGCCTGATCCCAGGGACGGAAGCCCGCGTGGGAAATTTCCACGGGACAATTGCATGTGCATTTGGCAGCCCATTCACCCGGGGAACTTCGGAATTAATACGGGGGAGTTAATGTTCTTCTTTGTCTTGGTGACAATACCTTATATGATGATCAAAGCTGGACGGAGGGAGTACATACTGCTGGCTGTGCATATGCATGGAGATGGAGGGGCAAATAAGCAAAGCAGCAGGATCAGCGTGGGAATTAGTATTAATGGTGGTGGGCATATATGCATATGTGTGGCCGGGCGGGCGCTTGAAATTTGCTAGCTAGCTAGGACCAGCAAGCTAGGACATGTATACATGATGGATGGATGGATGCCATCAAATGCAGGCAAGGACCATCCTACCTAGCTAAGGCTACGCGCGCACCCATTCATACCTTCATTGTCTCTACCTCCACTAACAATATATATATAATCCTTCATTAATTAATTCTTCGTCTTCCTACAGTATATATGATCGATCATCGACACCATGCACGCACGCAGCACGTACGCTGCCTGCCTTCCACAGAGCGACCAGTCCATCGCCAGCAGCCACCATGCATGCATGCGCCGTAATCTGAATATCTAAGGCACCATTGGTATGCAGAGTCGGCTAGATAGCTGATTTCTACAATGAAACTATGAAAGGTAAGATCAGTATGAGGTGGAAAGGAACCTCTGAATTAATATAAGGAAGAATTACTTAAGGGTGCAGCATGCACGAGGTTATTGGAGAGAGGGAAGAAGAATTGCGTACAGACAGGTACGTTCGAGGAGCATCAACGGCAGCAGCCAGCGAGGTCGAGGCCGGCTTGTGGCATGAAATTAAGGATGTGTATAAGCCAGCCCTAAACACTAGCTGTTTCTGCATGCATGCTTAGACTGAATCTGAGTTTGTTGATGCGCAGCAGGGCAGGGATGGTTCATGGTTCATGGTTCATGGATGCAGTGCAGCTGGTCGGTACGTGTGGTACCATGGAGGATGGATGGATGCATGCTCGGGTCACGCAGAAGTTGCCAAAATATTAATAGCTATCGTATTCGTACGTACATGCGCCTGCGCGAGCGAGAGATTTAAACATGCATGCTTGCTCTGGCTCTGCTCATGTTGGACATTGGACATTGGTGCGTGCATGCCTGTAGCCTGTAGGCCGGCTGTATGCATGCATATATGGTCCATGAGAGAGACAACCCAATTAAGCGCATGCGGTGTAGCTAGCGACATGCATGCATGCATATATAGTGTGGTACCAGCAACGATCGTTATATCTTAGGGGAGGAAGAGGAAGAGGAAGAGGAAGATGAAGAGGAAGATGAAGAACAAGATGGTGACACGACACGACACGAGGAGCTGAGGCCTGAGGATGGTAGGGCATTAATTCAATTCAAACCCCGGCCCCGACAGGTGGAATACATCCCAACAAATGACATGTCGGTCTCCACCCCGCTTATTAAAGCGTACATGTGCGCGATCCATGGCAAATCATGCATACCCCTTTGCAAAACAAATCTAATTAATCAATATTCCAAAAGGAAATAAATTTACCTCCCTCAACTATTGCAAAAGTTCACTTTTACTCCCTCAACTCATTTGTGGCCGTTGGATCGTATAACTTCGTATAATGTATGCTATACGAAGTCATGCATAGTGTGGTACCAGCAACGATCGATATATCGAAGGGAAGGAAGAGAGGAATTAAGAGGAAGAGGATTAGAGGAAGATGAAGATGAAGATGGTGACACGACACGACACGAGAGGAGCCGAGGCCTGAGGATGGTAGGGCATTCAATTCAATTCAATTCAAACCCCGGCCCCGACAGGTGGAATACATCCCAACAAATGACATGTCGGTCTCCACGCACCCCGCTTATTAAAGCGTACATGTGCCCGATCGATGGCAAATCACGCATGCACCCGGCCTTTGCAAAACAAATCTAATTAATAGCATTCCAAAAGGAAATAATTAAAATTGATTTCATTCGCTGCTGCTGCTGCTGGTCAGTTCAAGTAGATGCTGTGACACGACCCAACCCAACGTACGTAACGGCAGCTGCTACCATGCATGCATGCCTGCATGGGCGCCGGGCAAGCTTGTAATTAAATATATATAATTGGAATGAAGATGAATGAATAATACACCTCTCTCTCTCTCTCTCTGGATGCAGGATGGAGATGCCTGCCGGCCGGGGACGGTCGACGGCGACGTGGATGCCTTCAATTCAATCCATCCCGACGAAGACGAAGAGGAAGAGGCAGAGGCAGAGGCTGGTTTGGTGACCGACATGGGGGCCCACCCCCTCCCTCACCTTGAGGCCCACGTACCCGGCCCGCAGTCCTCCGCCGTGCCCATCAGCCCATGCATCATGTACATATGCACCCCCCACCTTAATTATTTCTTTCAACTATGCCAATGTGTGTCTGTGTCCTATACAATTCAACAAAACGGCTCCTCTCCCCTGTACGCTGTTCATGCTGTGTGCATCCATCCCAACTTATTAGGTCGATTGCGTCCAACTTGGTACCAGGCACTAACTGACACCTACCTAGCTAACTGTCTGTATATATGGAGTACATATATGAGTATTCAAATGATTAATTAATCATGCATAGATACATATATATACTTATATGCATGCTGCGAAAGCTAGGAGGCAGCTTGTCCTATAATATATATATATATATATATATATAGGGATAATTTACTTTTTGCCCTAAAGTTCATTGCCAATCTATTATTTGCTGGATGTTATTTTGTTCTGGATGTATGCTCTGGATGTTATTTTGTTCTGGATGTATGCTCTGGATGTTATTTTGTTGCATTTCATATATGCTAACATTCATGCGAATATGCTACGTAATATCTGGATGATTGTTACGTACAAACTATGGATGATTGTTTTATTTTGATATGCCACGTAATATCTAAGGATAAAGATGGATATGGATATCAAATGGATCAACGGATGCATCAATCTTAAGCGGCTATATTAGAGGCAACTATCACCGACAACTAATATTAGAGGCAATGAAAAGGAGGGCAAATATTAGAGAGGCAGCGAAGATGAGGGCAAATAATAGAGACGCGGTGAAAAGGAGGGCAAATAATAGATGCTGCATTGGTGGGGGTATAGTGGTCTTTCTACATCTAAATCAGCTCATATTTGACATCTAAATTAGCTCATATTTGTGCCAAAAATTTGAAAAAGGGCAAATAATAGATAACCCAATTAACTTTGGGGCAAAACATAAAGAAGAAAGTTGGTTCGGGCAAATAATAGATTGGCAATGAACTTCAAGGCAAAAAGTAAATTATCCCTATATATATATGTGTGTGTACATATAATATATGTATGTATGGACGTATGTGATGGAGCTGAGCCGAAACAAAAGTAGCATTAGCTAGCTAGCGTGGGACATATAGCAGCGCTCATGTCTCATCACTTGAGACATCGATCAGATCAGATAGACTGTGTGCCAGTCACAGGCAGCAAACAAGCATGCTTGCAGAAGCAGCTAGCTAGCTCAGTCGATCGTCGGAAATGCTAACGACAACGAGTACGTATATATATCGATCGATCGATCGATCCCACAACCACAAGATGAAGAATGATCAGCAACAAGTAACCTGCTGCTGTTGCTACGGTAAGCATTCCGTTGGATTTCAGTGCCAATAATTCAGATTCAGCGCATGCGGCAGCTACCTCCCTCACCCAACCCTACTCTACCATATCCATATGCGTGCATAGGAATAGCTTGCATGCGGCCCAAAAATAAGCACACACAATAAATCCGAAGTATCTTGAAGAATAGAAGGATATAAGAGTAAATTCCAATGGCCGTTGGACATGATTCGATCCGGCGTTGAATAATCAAGAATTTTCCTATCTTTTTTACAAAAAGTATCCAATAGTCTATGCCTTATTTGATCATTAGCCATTGAGAGGTCAAAGATATATCTTCCGTCAACAGAAAAAGAATACAGAAAGAAAAAAAATAACCACAGCAATAATATATGCGCATGGCATATTGGCATGGCCCTGAACTAAAAGAAAGAATATATCCCATGAAAAAGAGGGTCAAAAAGGTTGAACGCTCAACAGTGGCATGCATATGCGTCACAAAAGTTGCCGGATTTATTATAGATTGCCTGGACACAATGCAAAAGCAACACGAAACTGCAAAGCCATATGATGATATCCATTCACAAGAAGAGGCGCTCATGATCAATATAATCATTCGCAACATAATCTGCAGGGTCATTTGCCATGCACACAATAATCTGGAGGCCGGCCAGCTGCTCCTGTATATCCTACGTGGAGCTCAGAACAATGTCGAGACAGCACGCCTAGCTCTGCGGATTGACAACACAGGCATGGCAAATTGCCAATGCCAATGCCAATGATCCTATATATGGATTCCATTGTTTAACAGCACACGACGGAATCTTGGCCAATGCCGATGCCGGCCTACAGTTTACACTAGTGATGATAGTCGTAGGAATACTATGTGGCTTGGCTTGAATGTTAGCAGAGCCACTGGAGTTAAACAGACTTACACTGCATGCTAATAGGAAAACCAATAATATGTTATTATGCAACAGGAAAACCAATAATGCATGCATGTTCAAACACACACCCACACGCACACAACAACAAAAAAAAATACTAATAATATAGTACAACTAAAAGGTTCACCCATCATAACTTTAGCAGGAAAAACACCAAGTGTTCTAGGGTTCAATGATAAAATATGCCTCAAAATAGCAGGAACTAGTTGCATCACCACGCGGATCGCCGGCAATCTCGACGGCCAAAGCCGTCGAGAAAGGTTAATCTAGACGGCCGGCAGTCGAGATTTGGCCGTCGGGACTGCTCGGTCGAGACAGCGTGTCAGTCTCAACGGCCTGGCTGTCGAGATTAACTGTCTCGACGGTTTTCCTGGGCGGTCGAGATTCTACGGCAGTCGGCCACTTGAGGGGTGTGACAACCTATCTCGACAGCCTCTGGCAGTCGAGATTGCTAGTGGGCTGGCCAAGAGGCCGTCGAGATTGCTAGTGGGCTGGCCAAGAGCGCCGGCCCATCCCACCAACGCTCTATCTCGACGACTAGAGGCCGTCGAGACAAGTCTCCCTACCATAGCCCGCGCTACCCTAGCCAGCCCTGACAGGTGGGCCCTGTAGTAGTTAATATCGACGGCCGGCGTAAAGGCCGTCGAGAATGCCTTGCCCGAGGCCGTGGCTCCAACCAGGTGGCAAGGGTCTTTCTCGACGGCCGTGGCCCTGGCCATCGAGATTGAAGGCATAACAACAAAAAAAAAATCATTTACAAATAATCACAACACAACATCACATCATTTGCAAATAATCATAGCATTTACTTATTGTAGAAACCCCAAATAAAAAAAGATATCTGATTCTTACAATCACAATCATATAAAACTGCGCTTACTAAAGAAATTCGTCTTTCTAAAAATTACAAGCAAATGTTCATCACAATCACAGCATATATTCAAAGCAGATCAACATCTCAGAAATAGAAGGGCAGGAAACAAAGATCATCATCTAAGAAAATCGGAAACACTTGCATTCCATTTCATTGTTGGCATTGCACGTCAGGAATTTGAACAAATTAGGATAATAATTTAAAAATACTTATAGCAATTCCAACAGGCGATCCAGCTGCAACAATAGCAATCCTTCGTTCTCTTTGTCCTCCATCATCTCAGCACACCCATTTGTTATCAATATCCCAATATAGGATTTGCCTAAAAAAAATATAATCTTGAGAGCAAATCCCTCAAATAAAGATCGCTAAATTAGTCAAGAACGGTTGAGAGCGGAATGCACATCAAAGCACTAATTGATAAATTAGACTTACAAATCTCAAAATTAAATGCGACTTTATCAGAAAAAGTATACACTTCTTCGTGGAATCCCATTCTAATAATCTAATAGGTCCAACTTTAAACTTGTTGTACAGGAAAGTTGGAAACTAATAAAACATAGATCGGGGAGACGCCTTAAACTGAAATAACATTGAAAATTCACATGCTCCATGAGACTATTGTTTTTACCTGTATTACGTGTAAGTATGCAGCAGGAACAATGCCAAGATAGCAAGAAAGTGTTTGTAGGTGTGGCAATGCATAACACAAAAGAAGAACAGAAATAGTGTTTCTCAATAATAGAATTGTGCATCATCAGTATACGTAATAACGGAATTTTAATTTTGATCAAATGCAGGAGCTAATAAATTCCATAATTAAGTGCAATGAACAAGATCTCTAATCTCTTAGGGTTCAGGGTTTAAGTCAATTCATAACTCCACATATCTGAAATTCTGAACCAAACAAAAAATATATAGTCACACTTATGAAAAATTTCAAAGTGCATAATGAAAAAAAATAACAGAAACTTAATTTTTGTCAAAATGCATTCTGGGTAACCAAGTGCTAAAAGTATTCATGGCAAATTGCTATAAGACACAAACAAGAGGAAGAAGGCAGGATTAACAACAATACAAGGCTAGGGATCTTCTTGACAAGAAAGATAAAGAGAAAAGCAAGATATGTTAGCTGCCCATCCCTAAATCAAATGAAATGCCAAAAAACCTGAAAAATAGATGGACCAGAGACAAAGTTAAAAGATCATGCCAATGTACCATATATGACTTTGAAACACTAAACTGTAATATATACTTTATCCAGAAGGTTAGCACTAACCTACAGGCAACATCATGTGCACAAAACTTCAAAGTAGTCAATATTAGCAACAAAAAAGTAAGCAGCATCAAGAATGCATGAATATGAAATCACTATATTCTAGACCAATCGTATTTACACTAGTACCAGCATGCAACACTTTTGGCAAAAGGGTGAGTATCATCTAACTGAAGCAAAATCAAACATTCAAACCAAAGCCTGTAATTTGCACCAGAAATCAAAGAAAGTAATCATTTGCTCCATTTCGACCAATCTTATTTATAGAACACTGTTAAATGTCTTGCTGCTTTGGATGAGCTGTAAATCCTTAGACTGCTGAAATTTGAAAATATTAATGTGAAAGAAATTTTCAGCTCATAGGAATTATGTGGTAAGAGCAACCTTTTTAGGGTTAGTTAATTGCTATCTAGTCATTTGTAGCTCTGCTCTGATATCTCTGAAAAAACTGATCCAACATGTACATGCCAGCGATAATTCAGCAAGTCTGAAACTTCTGTTGGTGGCAGAAATTGCTAGGAGATGGCTTATCTCTTGCTACAGATATGGCATTGCTATTCGGAGTAGTATACTTCCTTATTAGGATCACAACCAAGGTCATAATACTACCCATGTATACATAGTTTGAGTATGAAAGGAAAAAAAAATTATACTACAATTTTAATATCTTGCTGAACTGGAAATAGAAGAAAAAAAAATTTCTGTGTTGTGATAGACACAGCAGCCTTTCTGACAAACCTTCAGTAAACAAATATATACACAACCATCAGGTTTATTCGAAATACCTAAATTCCTTAGAATGCAGAATTCAATCAGCATCACCGAAGATCTCAAACTGACAAACATTATAAATAGGTATACCCAATAATAGAAGAGAAATTTTACGGTACACTAAAATGAAAATGATTTATCCATACATCTGGCTTAGATTTTTTTTTACTACCAGGAATGAGGGATGCACTCTGAACAAACAGTTAAATCTATAATATAATACCACCCTCCATTGTGTGCCATCAAAAGAGAGCCCTATAAGAAAGGCAATCGTACAGAGTAAGAACAAGCATAGGCGATGGCGGCGAGCTGCACGAGGTAGGGCGGCGAGCTGCAGCGAGGGCGGAGCGGCGAGTTGCAGCGAGTGCGGAGCAGCGAGCAGCGGCGATGGCCGCGGCGGGGAGGCGAGCGGCGGCAGCGGGGCGGTGAGCAACGGGGTGGAGGCGAGCAGCGGCTGCGAGGAGGCGAGCTGCGGCAAGGAGCGGCGGTGGAGGCGAAGTGCGCGTGCGGCGCGGGTGGCGGCGGAGCCGTGGTGGCTCGGACGGCGGCGGAGCGGCGGCGGATAGTGGCTAGCCCGAGCAATAAAATTGCCTAAAATCCCCAAAACTGGAGCCCTTATTAATGGCCAATGGCTATCTCGGCGGCCACAATAAATGCCGTCGAGACTACTAGAGGATCCACGCAACAGAGTCCTAAACAACCTCTCGACGGTCTGTTTAAATGAGCCGTCGAGAGAGGCCGGTCTCGAGGGCTCTCGTTGACTACCCTCGAAATAGGTAGCCTTTCTCGAGGGCTTTCATAGAGACCGTCGAGACAGAGACTGTCTCTACGGCTCACACTATGCCCTTCCTCCAGTGGTCAACCGAGCTTCTTTAATTTTTTTTTAAAAATACAAAAAATATGCTGGTGATGTACATTGGCTAGTCTTGCTTAAGAGACATCACCATAATTTTTTTACAACAAAAAAATGTCCGAAAATACACGTCCATATGTAAAGGATCATATCGTTGGAAGAATGACTCAACGTTCTAGAGACTTGAACTAAATACAGTTGAGATGTGCCTATAATTTTTTTTATGTGTTCATCAAACCATGCAAGATCATTATCATGCCCTTATTTCATTGCAATGTTACAAATTAAAAGCATTTTACAGCATTTTCATGTAATTTACGAATTTTAAACCCACATATACATATTTCAAAATATTGCGTGACAAAAAAAATAACATTATAAGCATTTTTTTCACACACTGATTTCCACAAGATTGAAAAAATAGGATTTTTCACCTACTTTTACAAATATAGGCATTTTTAAAATTAATACAACAGAAGTCAACATGCATGAAAATTATCTGTCTCGACTGCCAAATATGGGCCGTCGAGACAGCCTCCCACGACTCGGGCTGAGGCGGCCCGGCCCATTAACTCTATCGACGGCCAGTTAGCCGGCCGTCGAGACTGCACTTTTCCCGCGCTGCGAAAAGCAAAAAAAAATGAGGCGCGGGGGTTGAAAATTGGGCCGTCGAGACTGCCTCCCATGACGCGGGCGGAGACGGCCCGGCCACTCTCGCGACGGCCCGTTAGCCAGCCGTCGAGACTGCTCTTTTCCTGTGTTGCGAAAAGCCGAGAAAATAAAGCGCGGGGGCTGGATGGAGATTATATCGACGGCCTTTGTAGTAGCCGTCGAGATAGGTCTCTTACCTCGACGGCTTTTGTGTGGCCGTCGAGATTGCTTACCCTCTCACCGTCGAGCCTTTCGGGGGCCCTCGAGATTTTGAGCGTTTCTTGTAAACATGGCCATACATGAAGCTTTGGCTAATAATGTTTATAAGAATGTCAGACATCATTGACAGTGCCCGCCGGGGGAATTATAACTTAGGGATCGTCTATATAGCAGACACCTACACTCTTGTATTTTGTGCAGGCGCTGCACGCTCACACATGATGGCCAGCTATCAGCAAAAAAGATGGGCCCCAGCTAAAGAGAAAAAAGATATTGCATGCTGCAGCTTGCATGCAGGCAAAGTGAAATGGGTAGAGCGCAGGGGGCAACAGCAACCCCATGCCATCCCTTTCCATGCATGATTTTTTTTCCTAAAAAATTACGTTTTTTCCAATGATTGAAAATGTGGAAAACAGTGCAAAAATACTAGAAAAAAGTGCAACTCGCTGGAAAAACAGTATAAACTCACTGAAAAATAGTGCAAAACTTAACTAAAAAAATTACATAACTACAACGGATCCAAAAAAAATCTATAATAAAAAGAAAACAAAATAAATCTATAATAAACAGAAAACATAATAAATCTATATATAATAAACAAAAAAAATAAATCTATAATAAATCAAACCTCGCGTAAAAAAAATCCACTATCGCTCAGCATTTTTCAGTAAATGGAAATATGGAAAAACAGTAAAAAAAAATAAATAAAAATGTCGACAATACTTACTCCATGCAAAAAAAAAATGGCAGGCTCCATGTTTTATTTTATCCCAGCATGTGTCTGTTTCCGTTCGACAGTACGGTTAAGTTTTCGGTTGACATGCGATCATAGAGAGCCATGGATTCATAGTTAGGATGCCTACCAAATTTGAACATAATTTATATAATTCTGATGTCCAATGAAATTACTGTTGACTGGCCAATAATCTCCCTGGAATGGTATAGAGGCTTCCTCAAACTGAAAACCCATCTATGTCTTTAGTTATTTAATCCCCCATGTCTTATTATCATTTCTCTAAAAAAGTATTATGTACGTACATTGAATAGCTTGAGGACATGATTTAAATTTATTTAATAAGTTTTATCCATTCCACGGATCTTTGCAGTCTAGGGTATTTTTTCATTTATAAAGTAAGTTATTGTAACATCCCAAATTTCTAAACCCAATTTGGCACATTAATAATTTCTTAAAATGCATGATTTAAAAATGTTAAATCATTTATTATTGTTAGCATCATGGCATCTTCATCTCATG
The DNA here is from genome assembly GCA_005191435.1 of Raddia distichophylla. Classification (NCBI taxonomy): domain Eukaryota; kingdom Viridiplantae; phylum Streptophyta; class Magnoliopsida; order Poales; family Poaceae; genus Raddia; species Raddia distichophylla. The sequence goes on along the minus strand of SPJY01036992.1, from coordinate 1,307,078 downwards.
CATGGTTCTTAATTAAAATTGTGTTTTAAGTATTTTAAGTAGTACCTTGGTAGAAAAATATAGTATTTTGTATATTATATTTTCTTAAAGTAAACCCCAAATGGAATTATTTGGAAATAGGTTAATAAATGTTGGGGAAAGCAAAATTATTTTTCCTAAATGTTGATGTATTTAAAAAGGTTATTTGAAAAGAAAATTCTAGTAAAAACCAGAGAATTCAAAAGGGTTTATTCCCCCTCAGCCCACTTCCCTCTTCCTCCCCTTTTCTTTCCACCGCCCCCTCCTTTTCTCCGCTGGGCCGCTGGCGCTGGCCCACTCCGCTGCAGCCCAGCTCGCTGGCGCCCACGAGCGTGGCGCCACCGACAGGTGGGCCCGCCACGTCAGTCTCTCTCCTCTGTCTTCTTCTCCCCTGCATCGCGCCCGTGCTCGCCAGTCGCCGCCGCTGTGGTCCCTCTCTCCTCTCTTCCGGGGCCTCGTTGGAGCATTCTTCCATGCGGTCGTGTGTCCCGATCCTTCGTTCCCGGACCCCCTCTTCTCTCTGTCCCTTCCGTCTTGTCGCCGGTCACACGCCCGTGACACCGCCGTTGCGCCCAACACGGCACCGGCCGGAGATTGCGCCGACGTGCCAAACCTATGCGCGTCGCGTTAAAACCTTCCCGGTCTTAGCACGCCTATAAATAGGGGAACTGCTCCTCTGTTTTCTTCGCCTTGCGCCGCCGCATTGCATTTCGCCCGAGCCGGTGCGCCGTCTCCGCCGCGAGTCTCTTCTTCCTCTCCTACCTCACCCCCATTTCCCCGTTCCACCCTCACCTTGGAGTGTGGTTCGCAGGTCTTCGCGGAGAAGCTCACGCCCGGAGGAATGGAGCCGTGAGGTCCGTGTGTGCCCGGAGCCGACACCGCCGTCACCACCGTGGTCCTGCCGCCTCGTCGTCCCCTTCGGCGCAGCGAACCCGAGGTAGCCTACTCCGTCTATCATCACCCTTCTCGGCCAGTGGGATTGAGCGGCGGTTAATCACCTCGCCGGCGCTGCGTTGTCCGCGTGTCATCGCCGCTGTGGGTCGCCGCGCCACTCGTTCCGTCCATCCCCAGGGTCGGCAAGACCGTCATTGTGACCGTCTTGGATAGCTTATGCTCCCAGCACGCTTAATTGGTTCGGGTGGCCGAAATCGCCGCCGCCGCCGGGAGCCTCCTCTGTTTTTTCCCCTTTTACCGTTGCCGGAGGCGCCGACAGGTGGGGCCAGGGGAGGGCCCGCCTGCCAGCTCGCGCGTGCTGCCTCTCCCGCCGCGCAGCGCCTCGGCTTGGGCCGTACCGTGGTTTGGGCCGCCTGGCCGAGCCAGCCCATCGCGAGTGACCCCTCTCCTTTTTTTTTCCCTTTTACAACTTCTGTTTAATCTTTATTTGGTATACTAAAACACCTGTTAAAAATAACTTGCATATGATAAAAATTCTGTAAAAATTAGTGAAAATGCTTTAATGGTTTCTGGTCCTAGGAAAAATTATATACATGCATGTCATACATGTAGAATTCATTTGTGGTTAAATAAATAGCTTTAGGTGCATTATTTCATGTGGCTTGATAAATTTTTATAATAATTCCTTTAAGTAAAAATACATTAGAGTTGTTGCATGTTCCATTACTTAAAACAGCAAGACATTAAGCACCTTTCTTATATTGATGTTAAATTCATGACTTGGACATTGCATCATTTCATGTGCATAGCCCATTGTCATAATTTCTCTTCCCAATAAAAATGCATGGAAATTAAATAGGATTTCTGCATCATCCTTAAAACAACAAGGCATGAAACATTTTGCTTATGTGTGTTGTATTGTTTTGCATGGGTGTTTGCGCGTTTAGAAGGTCAAGCCCCCGAAGACCCGATCGACGACGTCCCCTTCGTTTTCCCCGGAACCGATCAAGGCAAGTCCCCCTTCGATCATATCGTGAAGCCATTTTCGGTTATTTAGAAAATGATTACTAGACTTGAAAATGTGCATGCTAGTTTAAAATGATAATTGCCGTATTTCCTAGACCTAGTTATTATGCCAAATAGAAAAGGTAAGAAATATGGTAGGATTAAACCTAAGGCTAAAATATGGATTGCTCATATTTAAATACCCTGTTGTGGTAGGATAAATGCTTAAAAACCTTTATGCGAAGTGATATAATTATTTGTGTGAAATGAGAATATTGTTGAGAAATGTTCGGGAAAAGGGTGATTTAAAGATAGCGCATCAAGGGTGATGCTTAGTAGGAAATGATTTTCCTCTTACGCCAAAAACTTTTCGAGAGATATTTTATCGGTTGGTGCAGTGTGGCACCGTTTCGAAAACTGGGCTAAAATATCAAACCTCTCCTAGTCTAAGGACTGTTCGTCCTATGATCCTATGAACTAAGCCATAATAGTACGACCTTGAGCCCCGGTATGGGACGGGCCCGGTCGTTGGCCCTCGTGGTTAGCGGTCTTGTGGCGAAACACCTTCGGTGCGTAGCCTCTCGAGGGTAAAGCGTACCCACTATGCAGAGTTAAAACTGTCATGATAGCCGTGCTCGCGGTTACGAGCGTGCGAACGGACTGATCATATGGTAGTTGAGAAAGGGTTTTAAAACCAATTTAGAAAAGGGTTTTAAACAAAGGATTTTGAGAAGGATTTCGTTTGAGTTAGGTGCCACCGGCTACATTCTGGATTGGGGGTCGGCCTACCGGAAAGTGTCGCGCGGAATGGACCTAACCGTTTTGAGAAAAGAAAATGAGAAAGGATTTTGTTCTCGCTATGGCACTGAGGCCAAGTGACGAGAACCGTTTGAGAAGAGCCCAAAGAAAATGTTAAGATTTATTGTTTCTAAATTGCTTTGCCAAAACTAGGCTAATAAATGCATTATATTTTCCGCAAAAACATCCTAAGCTCTCCTTGTACCGAGCCACATTTGCATACTTCCCGACTTGCGAGTACAATTTGTACTCATCCTCGTTTTCTCCCCTCCCTTTTTAAAATTTCAACAGCTGGTCCATCCGAGTATGGCCCGCCGTCCGAGGAGGACCCGGATTACGATGAGGAGGCGTTCTCTGAGGAAGACTATGAAGATTATGGTTGCGCGTTCCTACAGCCCTCGTGCCTGTGGGATGGATAAATTTCTAGATATTGTATTAGGCCTGTATCTCTGTGTACTTTGAATTGCAGCCTGCGAGCCGCTGTTTGTGTTTGTACTAGACTAAGTTCCCTTTTTTAACAATCAAATCGTTGGCAATGTTCCTTTTCTATATAACTGTGTGTACTAGCCATGATCCTTGGGACTAGTACGTGATTACGCAGGTGGAATCCGATCTTGTAAATCTGGTGCCGACAGTTATATAGTCTTTCTATAAAAAGGTATGATCCATTCTGAAGTATGATGTGCTTTGGGCCACAATTAACTTATTTCGTTGCAAATGTTCCTGTATGAAACTGAGAGGACCAGCACAAAGAAATCAGAGCAATCACATTGCAATGGAAAGTATGTGCTTCCTTTTATGGTATGATTACACATTTATGAGGTCAGCAATGGATCATCGAGTTAGTTACACATACATTTTGTGGCATGGAGCCCATAAAGATCTCAAGGTTTTCTTCCAATTTTCTTGACTTAAAGCACATGTTACGTTCATTCTCACCGTCTATGTTTTTTATTGCCATATTTTATTGTGCTAATCAAGCATCTATATTTTCACCCCAAACTAAATACTACTTAGAGATGAGTGAATTAACAAACCTATAGATTATGCCAAAAGAAATTATGTCTTTTCATAACTCATACAAACAGGTCTGAACAGCAAACATCATGCAATATAACTCATCTGAACCACTATCACCTGTAAAATATATGTCACCGCCCTTGCATACCAAATTGCGCCGCCGTAATACATACCCAAGAAAAACAACTATCCCTCTGGTAACAAATATATATGTATATAAAAGCCCTTATGCTAATTACTATTACCGAGTAACGTAACAACCACTACAGGAATCCGCCGTATTTACGTCGGCCAGAGGCCGACGTAAATAGGCGAAATGCCGACGGAAATAGATATTTACGTCGGCATGCCGACGTAAATAGGCCGACGTAATTACGGCGACGTAAATAGTGGTATTTACGTCGGCGGCCGACGTAAATAGGGTTTATTTACGTCGGCCGTGTGGCCGACGTAAATACTGTTCGTCAGTTCGGCGCAACTGTGGTGGTCGCCTATTTACGTCGGCTTGGGCCGACGGAAATACTTACGACTATTTACGTCGGCCGTAGCCGACGGAAATAGCACTTTAGGCGTGGCCTGTGGACTCGCCACGTGGCACTCAAGTATTTACGTCGG
>SPJY01036992.1:1242157-1299212 GCA_005191435.1 Raddia distichophylla | reverse complement strand
GGGGCGGAGCCGGGGTGCGGCGGCGGCGGGGTCGGTTGCGGGAAAGGACGCGGCGGCGGCTCGAGGGGAATGACAAAACAGGTGGCTCGGGGTTAGGTTAAAGGAATGGTTTACGTCGGCCAGGCCGAGCCGACGTAAATATCACCGTTATTTACGTCGGCCGAGGCGGACCGACGTAAATACTGTTATTTACGTCGGCCTGGCCGACGTAAATCATGGCGCCACGTCACCTAGGATCCCAGATGCCGGATCACCTGTGTTTACGTCGGCCGGGCCGACGTAAATAGAGTTATTTACGTCGGCCGAGGTGGGCCGACGTAAAAAAAGGCTTGGTTTACGTCGGTTTGTTCCGGGCCGACGTAAATAGAATTGGCCGACGTTAAAAGTTCGTTTTCCTGTAGTGAACACGTAAATGTCCTAGCCTCGATATAAACTATCAAATGACCATGTTAATGCATCGTAACAAATAACACTACCAAGGCGACGCAGCGAAGCGTGTGTACCCACTAGTACATGTAACATGCAACGTTTAGCTAAGCACAGCACATGACGGTGGATGCATCATGCATGGAGGGGTGTGAGTCAGAGTCAGCTGCTCGATCGAATCCTGGATGATGCATGGCATCACAATGAAATCAAATCAAATGCTAGTACTATAAGCCGTTCCGATTAGCAATAGCCTAGCAGAAGTTCTAAAACTTGCTGCAAATAGCTGTGCTGCAAATTTAGAGCTTCACTGTAAATTTCCTTCACACTTTAATTACACTGCACTGTAAAAGTTTTCTTCGTCCTACCAGACACTCTATTCAATGCAGCAATTTTTACAGCTTCTTCTATCTTTGCTTAGCAGAAGAAGGAGGAGGAGTTATGGATGCAGCAGCCGAGCCTGAGGCTGAGCAGCAGCAGGAGGAAGGAGCTGGAAGATGGAGGGGGGAGGTGGACGTGCGTCCAAAAAGCTTGACGTCAGCCAGAGGACGAGTATGGGCCCCCTGCGATGGACATGTCAGGCCTTTTAACATATGTATATATTAATAGAGCGCATGGCAATATGGCATAAAATAATACCCTTTTAACATATGTATATATACAATGTAGAGAGATAAATTAGATTACAGTAAATAGATTGAGATCTTCGAATAGAAATCCAGACACTATGCCCATCATCCTTTTATTATTTGTTCATCTGTATAATCCTAGCAAGGCAGGCAATAACGGGAAGACACTCCTCAAGAGCATTGCACTTGCACCATCTAATAGCTAGCTAAGCTCACTCCTCCCTTGCCGGCCGGTGACCAATGGCGCCCATGGCTTCTTCCCGCTCCGGCGACCTGCCCATCCGCGTCTTGAGTCGACGCTTCGTCAAGGCCTCCGACACCTCCATCGAGCCACACTTTGCCGCCTTCTCCAACCTCGACCGTTACAGTGGCAATATGCAAGCCTGGCTAGTGTGCATCTATCCCAAGCTTCCAGAGGCCACCGACTTCAGCGCTGTCGTGGCAGCCTTTGAAGCCGGCTTGCCGTCGTTGCTCAACCACCTGTACCCTCTCGCCGGCCGCATCGTCACCAACCCGAGCTCCGGCCTCCCCGAGCTCCACTGCAACAACCAAGGCGCGGAGCTCGTCGTCGGCGAGGTCGACGACGTCGCCCTTGGGAGCCTGGACTACGGCCTCGTCGACCAGTCCCTGAATAAGATCGCGCTGCCATTCGCCGAGGACGTCACTCTGTCGGTGCAGCTGCTGTCCTTCGCCTGCGGGGGCTTCTCCGTGGCATGGGGAAGCAACCACATCGTCAACGATGGCTGCGCCATCATCATGGCCGTACGGATGTGGTCCGAGCTCTCGCGGTCGGGGAAGATCGCCGGGGCGGCGCCGAGCTACGACCGCTCGGTGTTCCGCGCCCGCGACCCGCCGTCGTACAGCGCCAGCCTCGCCGCCATGTACACGAGATACGACGAGGACAACCTCGTCAACGTCCTGACCGCCCAGGAGAGCTTCGTCGATCGGCTCTACTACGTCGAGGCCGCCGACATCGCCGCGCTGCGCGAGGAGGCGAGCGCGGGGGGCGACGGCCAGCGCGCGTCGCGCGTGCAGGCCCTCTCCGCCTACCTGTGGAAGGCCCTCGCCGGCGTCGTGGCCGCCTCGCGCGTCCCCGAGGAGCGTTGCCAGATGGCGTGGATCGTGGATGCGCGGCGGCGGCTCACGTCCCCGGGGCTCGCCGCGGCGATGCGCGGCTACTTTGGCAACGTGGCGACCTACGCGCTGCGGGGCGCGGCCGTGGAGGAGATCAAGAGGAAGACGCTGGCGGAGGTGGCGGCCATGGTGCGGGAGGCCATCTCCTCCATCGACTACGACGAGAACATCCAGGAGCTGGTGGACTTCCTGGAGGAGCACAAGACGGAGCGGATCATAGAGGCGACGGAGACGGGGCTGGGAGCCCCGACGCTGTGCCAGTCGGCGATGACCTCGTTCCCGGTGGACACGGACTTCGGATTTGGCCATGCGACGCTGGCCATGCCCAGGTTCCACCCCGGGAGGCTACCCTCGGCCTACTTGTTGGTCTCCCCGCGGCCTGGAAACGGAAACGACGGGTCGTGGATGGTCAGTGCATTCGTGTGGCCGCGCCTCGCCGCCGCACTTGAGTCCGACCACCACCGCGTCTTCAAGCCCCTCACGGCGGAGTACCTTGGACTGCTCTAGGCTGAGGCTCTACATAGATGAGACATAGAGCAACACTGTAATACTGTAGATAGGAACAGTAAAAGCCTCTCTACGAATATAGGTAAGGAAGGATATATAACCCTTCATTAATTCTTCGTCTTCCTACATATATATGATCGATCATCGATACCACGCACGCAGCACGCTGCCTGCCTTCCACAGAGCGACCAGTCCATTGCCAGCAGCCGGAAGGAAATTTTGTGGCATCCGGTGCCACTGTTGCACCTAGAAAGAGATAGAGAAAGGGAGGAAATGAGCTAGAGGGAGGGAGAGGAGGATAGAGAGGGAGAGGAGAGAGAGAGAGAGAAAAGAGGGTGCCATGGTAGCTTATATAGCACCGGATGCCATATAAGTTTTTTCCCCAGCAGCCACCATGCATGCACCGTAATCAATTCTATACTACAAAGCCCAAACCAGTCGGTAGCTGGTTAGGCCACGTCTCCACCTCCCAAACGCGCCACATCACCTGAAAACCGACGGTCGTCCAATCTTCTCGTAAAATCAGATCCGACCGTCCATCCTAAATGAACATTTAAAACAAAATATTTCACCCATTTGACAGCAATGCAGGTGGCTTGACCTGTTGGCTAGCAGCGCTTGGTTTCAGCCCACAGGCCAGCGTTCCAAGCCAGCTTCCGCTTCTTTTATCAACCGAAATAACCATGCCACGCACGGTTGTGCACATATGCTTCTTTTTCTTATCTTTTTTTTGCTCGCAAAACAACCAAAAAAACAGGAAGCTTTCGAAAATTAAAGCTGGTTACTTCCTTCTTCCTTCCCATTCTGTTTTGTCCTAGGGTTTTTTTTCGATCAATGATGTTATGGCTGATGCTACCCTCAATAAAGCTCCAAAAAAAAAAATTTGGATCAATGATGTTATGGCTGATGCTACCCTCAATAAAGCTCCAAAATTACTTTGCTCCACACCAGTACCCTGCTCCACACCAGTACCCCTGAACTCGACAGATTGATGGAAGATATAACATTAGTGGGACAGGTCCATATAAGTCTAGAATGAGTTAGATCTGATTACCTATCGAACACCATCACTGCATGGTACTTTCCTCTTAAAGTTTTAGGTGGACTTATAATAACAATAACTGACATATATATTGAAATATTTTCACTTTATCAATGATGGTTATCGAGACAAGAATAGAACGACGACCAGTAATATCCCATTTCTTGCTATCAAGCAGTAATAGGATCTGTGCAGCAAGAAGCATTACATATGATCTCGCAATAGCGGCACCTTGCATGAAAATAGGTAGGGAAAAAACCACTAGCGCTGCAAAAAAAATTGATGCTATATTACTATGCATACCAGAATAGTGGGGCAGCAATATATTGACTGATCAAGACGAAAATGCAGAGCTCAGGAAGAACATAATACTCTTGACATCAAATGCAGAGTCATATCCGTCAACCTCTGTGACAGGAATGTCAGATGATGCAATTTTGGAAGGCCAAAGAATGAGACTGTAACAAGAAAACGATTCTCTCGTGGCAATCAACATGTTTTGCTTCAAAGAAATTGTTGGTGTTGATTAGCATAATAAGTCTTGAGGTGGGATTTATGGGGCCCAACCCGATGAAGCTAACGAAATGCAGGAGGATGCTTTTTTCCTTTAATAGTGAAACCAGTCATCTTCTGGCATGGCAGATAAATGATAAATAGGTAGAGAACAGCACAAAAAGCATCATGTCACGATCATAAACATGACCCTTTCCCTGAGTCCAAATATCCATGTCTCAGCTCATTGGCAACTTGACATCATAGTATCATTCATAATGATCTCTCTCTGGTTACAGAAACAGTTATTCCTCACTGAAGGCTGTTGAAATTTTCGATGAATTATAAAAAAACGCTTTGTGAGGAAGATTGCAGAGGGATAATGATGCTTGGCTTTCTACCAGATCAGGGGCAGTAGCCTTAATAATTATTGAGATCTATGAAGCACAACAGCATCCCAGGTAAGAAGACATTTGGCAAGCTTGTTTGATTGATTTGTACCAGTGGTGAGCGGCTGGCGAATGGAGCATGCCTGTACAATGTGTGCGGGTCAATGATGAATGAAGTTCCATGCGTTTCATCGCAAATTGGAACCCCAGTTTTGTGCACCCGCCCTGTAAAGGCATGAATCCGTTGGAAATCGCAAGCGTCCCAGCACAGAGATGGGGTAGACGAATTAGACACACAACAAATAAAATACTAGTTCCACACTAGAATCAGGCGTTCGCGTAGATAAAAAAAGGGATTACTGAAGCAAAGCACGCCATCGCAAACCCAGATAATGACGACGGTGCCAGTTTCTGCCAAAGAGAGGCAACGCATCTAAAAAGATCTGAAAGGTACCAGACTGAATGCCACAGCACCACACCCAATCCAATCCAAATTATTGTAGCAGAGAATGAAATCAAAATCATATGTTCATTAGTCATTACAATACCAATGAAGCTTACAAAATATCCTTTTAGACTCGCAAGAGCAGTAAAGAAGATGTTCTATCCAAATCTTTTGGCAGCGGATATATCGCAGGCAAAGTAGTCAACACACCTTTGGTGACTATATACAATAGTATTCCGTGTATATATTTTTATATCTCTGTGTAAAGGTTGAGCCTGTTGGTGCCACCAAGCATCCTATTAACGACTGTTGCGGCAGCAGCTGCTCCTTGACTTGGAGAGGTGATTTCTGATTGATCTCCTCCGATCTGCAGTGATGACACCGCCTGAGCTGCCATGAAACCTGGGCAGGCAACTGACTGATGAAATGTTCCTTGATGGTACGGTGCTTGGAAGTCCCTCACCTCTCCCCAGGGTGGCAAGGGCTGGCCAATCCCCCAATCAGTCCGTCTTCCTTTGGGAGCAGAAGCATGGCTGGTGCACATAAGCCCATCAGGAGGATAAATATCAGGCCCTTGTGTATCCACTGCGAACTCAAAACCATCTGAGTTTTCCCAATGGTTATGTCTTCTATGCTTGTTTAGCATCAAATGGCAGGGTTCATCGGAGTCCTCACCTATGAGAACATGAAGAGCAACTGCTTCAGCTATTGCAGCACCTTCCTCATCCAGCCTTTGCTGTTCTTCTTTCTTCTTCTGTTTCTTCTTTTCCAGCTCTGAGATAATGGCAGCAGAGTTTGCAAGTGCTTTCTCTAGCCTCCGCCTCTTCTTTTCAGCTTGCTTCTGATGATTCAATTCATCTTTTGCTTGCTTCTTCTTTCCTTTCTTCAAGACCTTACCTGCCTGATTGCCCACAGCCTTTTCCATGATAACTATGCCTGCTTTTGACTATCTCAGCTAAACTACTCCACTAGCTATAATCAAGGAAAACTAAAATCTTCAAAGTTCATTTTTTCAAATCCAGTTCAGATTCTCTCCTAAGGGTCCGTCAATTTATTTCCAGATCAACTAATGCTAAAACGGACACTGCAGAACACTACACCCACTCAGGTCTGAACGAGTATCTTATCTTGCGAAAGATGCAATCCCAGAAAGAGACAACAGGGGAGAGAAGGAGGGAGAAATAGTAAGAGCTTGCTATTCCATCTATCCTTAAGTTTGTCCCAGACTTGTGAATGCCCAGCTCCTGACCCATTTTAGTAGCACCGGACTTGCAGTACAACCGCAGCCAACCAGCTCATAAGGATCTTCCACTGCATCCAGAGAAGAAGCTTCAGGTGAGAAATGGGCGTCAAATTTAGGGAAAATAAATGAGCGTGAACGGTGCAGCATGAAATGTGGCATCACGCAACAAAACCGAATAAACCAGATGGTTACACATCATGTACGGAAAAAATCTAACAGGAGATCTCCATGTGACGATAAACAAATTGCAACAAAACAAGATTGCTGGAAACTACACCGTGATCTCTGCCTTGTCCTGTGTAAATCCAGCAACTAATCCACAAACCATACTGCGACTGCGATGACACCATCAAGCTGTCGGAAAACAATCATGAGCTAAACAAGATTGTCCTGTTTAGGATCTACGATTGCCTACAGATCTCGGGCAAAGATACACACAGCATAGCAAACAATCCCACCAAGAAACGAAATTCGCGGCAGGGCAATTAAGCACAAAAGGGCGAAAGTTATATCCTTGCAAAGTCAAACTACGACTGATGTGAAATAGGCCAATTGGACGCTAGTTTCCATAAATTGAGAGCCCTATTGGCGTAAAGGCGTATCCTTTACAGTGAGTTGCATGAACTCGAGCCGAATTGGTTCTCCCAAATAGAACCGAACATGGGTAATCTAGCCCCAACCAAAAGCGCCGAATCAAGCAGCCACTATGTAATCCTGTGGGGTTGGGGTTGGGGGAAGTAAGGGACCGGATCGAATTCCACAGCTAGGCCTCCAATAAGCATTGGCAGGGGGAAATCGGCCAGATCCAACCGAAATTAAGCACGAGGGAGGGGCAGGAGGATTACCTGCGATGCTGGGGGAGATTAATCAAGCGCGAGAGGATTTTGATAGGGATCGGCAACGGCGAGGCAAGCGGGCCGGGGATCTGATCGGGGGGCAGCGCCGGAGACGAGGAGGAATTCAAGATGGATTTGGATTTTGGATTGAGCCTGCCTCTCCGGTCTCCACTGCTGCTGCTTCTTGTATTAGTAGTGGACCACTCCTGTCGGTACAGGGGATTTTTTTTTTCTTTTTCTATTTATTTATATATTTTAATTAGAGAAAATTACATATATTTTCTGTCGAATCTCACTACTTATTACTTAGATATTGAGAATTACTTTTTGGACCACCGAAAGTTGTTTCTGTTTGTGCCATTTTTTCTTGAAAACGTTAGTATTGTCAATAAGTGCTGCCATGGAAGTCTATGTAATTGTTAAATGCTGATATATATGCCATATAATTGTACATGCGTATATGTCCAGTCAAGTAAGCATTATTTTTTAGAATTTTTTCTAAATAACTTATAAAACTAAAATTTTTCGAAACAAATATTTTCAAGAACTAGTTTTATAATGCTTGTATTGTTATATTTCAAAAACTCAATTTTCAAAATAAAAAATCCAAAAATTTAATATTAATAATTTATGATTATTTTTACGCTTTCCATTTTTACCAATTTCCTTTTTTCAAAATTTTAATCCCAAAATTTGGGTTTCCTGAAACATAAAATTTAAAAAAAAAATTGGAAATTGTTTTGTTCAACATATGAAAATTTCCTAAATTGTGCCTTTCGATTTTTTAAAAAAAAGTAAAATTAAGAAAATTGATTTTTCATAATAGTATTCACCTTTTTCAAAAACTGATTTTGAAACTTTTTTTTCCAAAATTAAATGCCCACCTGACTTACCATGTAAACATTTAAGATGGCATGGAAAACATGTTAACATTTAACGAAGTTAACGGTGACACTAACGGTTTTGGGGCAACGGTGAAAACGACAACAACTTACATTGGTCGAAAAGTAATTTTTAAAATCTAAAAGTGAGATTTGGTCACAATTTCTTAAGAAAAATATATAACTACCTATTTATTAATAACGTGACCTCTTCAACTCTTCCTTACACCTAGTTTATGTCTATAGTTATATTTTTTTTCCCAAAAAAAAAATGTTATAGCTGTTATTGGTTCTAAAAATTTGAACTATTTGTTAGAAGAAGATCCATGGAAGCAACTTTTATTCAAAAACGGTGTGTACAAGATTAGATTATTTTACATTTACTAAGATGTCATCATCATCCAGTATTTTTCTACTGGTACGGGCTCCAATGATGGGTATTACGGTGACCTGTGATGGCAAGTCATGCAACAACACTGAGTGGCGAAAAGGGTATTACATTGTACCTTTTTCTTTTAGTTAGATTTAGTGACACGTCATCCATAGGTATGGTTACCTTGTTATAGGTGTCGCTAAGAGGCGTTGATGTTCCTACACATTTCAATCATCCCTTTGTTCATTGATTCAATGGGCGGTTTTTTTGGGTAAATTTTGAGTTGTTGAATTTGGTTTCAACTAGTCAACGGTCCCCAAAGAATGTTTGATTCGGTTGTTGCCCTCTTTCTCACTAAATCATTTTGAGTGGTGTGAGAAGATTTTGGAATTGGTGCTGCTGAGAATAGTTCTTATGGAAGTGCGAAGGATTTTTATGAAGGTTGGTGATCATCTTTTATGTGAGGAGTTCAAAGCCACAACTGTTAGGGTTTTATTTATCATTTGGTTGTTTTAACGCAGAATCTTGCTTCTTTTCTGTTTTCTTTTTGTTGCTTTTCAACAACTTAACTATTTATCATTTAGTTTTGGTTTTAATCGTTGCATTAAGCAATTACAACGATCGTATGTATATCTAATTGATGCGGATGCCAGAAACTTCATCCATTATCTTAAAAGACGTTGTCGAGGGAGCTCAACCTCGAATTCTGTATAAAAAATTATTTTCTAAAGAAAAGAAATCAATGAAAATGAAGTATGGTATCATGCTAAAAAAGAAGAAGAAGACGGAAGTATTGGGCTAGGACGGCACGTGGAGAAAGTGGTGGGTACATTCAGGTGGTCAGGTGTTGGGTATCCACCATACATAGGGCCGCTGGTCCAGTAGCATATAGCAAATTAAGCAAAGACTTAATTTAATTGCTCCGTCTTTCTTTTCGGTTATAGCAAGCACCTGATGGATCGAATTTAACTCGATCATTTGATTTAAGCGATGGAATGAATTGGTTTGTCATCATCTTATGATCTATCAATCATAAGTAGTTTGAAGGATAATGTCATGCATCCTACCAAATTTGATAGAAATATAAGATCATCTTATCTAGCATGAGATGTTCTCTCAAACAAGACACCCGGCTAGTGGATTGATAGATCATATGTGTTCGATAATGATATCGTATACGTGCCTGGTTCCTTAATTTCGCCGGCATTACCAATACAATTTATTTATAAATGCACAACAAATATATTATGATATAAGTGTATTTTGAGATAAATCTATATGCATGATTTTTATTTACCCAATCCAAATTGTTCAAACATTTTCATAGTTAAATTTAAAATTTTGACTTAGGACAAGCTAAGTCTAAAATATCAAGTTTTTATAGAGTAGCTCCTTTATCCAAAGAAAAACCATTTGATTTAGGTTTTACTGCTTAAGAAATAGATAAATACTACAAATATTTCTCATTTTTTCATTAGATAATTATCTGGATAGTTACAAGTCTAGACTCTAGCTAGGGGTGAAATTAGCCATCAGAACATATACAATTTTATCAACAACAAATTGCCCCGTCATCAATAGAAAATTTAATGTACAACTCATATTGTATAGATTAATCCTTTCTTTTATAGACAGCTCCTCTCTACTCACAATCACATTGGTTTACGTACCGTAGTCGACTACAAATGCCTAGGTAACTTCTTTTCATTTCCTCCTTTTTCTTGTATCCACATCAACAAATAGATAACATGGCAACAATTATACATAGTTTGTAGACAACAGACATGGAGATTATGAGTGGCAATGGGCATACTGTTACTTTCTTGTTTGTTTCAGATTAATGTAGCGTTGCGTTTTACTGTAGCAAATTTGTGATCCACTAAAAATACGTCTTAACGAGTTCAAAAAACTATGAAAAAAATATTTTGCAAACTTTAAGAAGTACTATTTAAAACCCCACAAGAATGACTACAAAACATTACATCATTTGGCTTATACAAAAATAACAAATTTTCATTTAATTTAATTTAATTTAATCTGAAACAAACAAGGCCAAATGCAGGATGTTACTTTATGAGTAGACCTGATCATCCACCGGGCCGGGCCGGGTTTTGGGCCGGGCTTGGAAAAGCCCGGTCCCGTGGGACCAAGCCCGAGCCCGGCCCGGCCCGACACTCCGGGCTTCGGTTTTGGGCCCGAACCCGGCCCGAAGCCCGAAAGCCCAGCCCGAAGCCTGGGAGCCCGGCCCGGCCACGGCTTGCTACGCTATTTTCTCGGGCCTGAGCCCGGCCCGGCCCGACGGACGGGCTTCAAAACGAGGCTCGAGCCCGGCCCGATGCACCGGTCGGGCCGGGCCAGGCCGGGCTTTTTCGGGAAGGGTCGGGCCGCCCATGAACAGGTCTATTTATGAGTGGCAGTGGGCATACTGTTACTTTATGCAGGATGTTTTTGGTAAGTTGATGCAAGATGTTTGGTCCAAATCAAACCTTAATTTAACCCAATGATTTGTGGAAAAAATCCTAGATCTGGTCCTATTTTAGTCTTCGAACTTCGAAACTGAGCTAACTCCTCACACTATCAAAATGGACTAATTAAGTTGGTCCCTTAATTACCGGCCAAAGAGTAATTTGTTTTTTTTGTTGATGTAGAATTATATGTGGCGTGTTAGGATGATATGACATTAGGGTTACACATGGTTGAACATGTTGATCTCCTCTCTCCTCTTCTTCCGTCCACATGGATGCACACAAATTAGAACCAACCATGTGGATGTAACACAAGAAAAAAAAATCTGAAACCATGAAAGATGAAATCATATTGTGTATCTTCATCTATCCATGCATCACTCTGACGAGTTGAGGAGCTACCATATGATCAGTTGGATTTTCATAGACGTAGTAGGCAGCTCGTTGGGCAAAGCAACTCCCCTATAACGTGATTTTAGTGGATTTGGGGCCACCAATGGAATATCGTTGAATCAGGTGAGGCCAAGACTCTGTGAGGTGGCTATGCGGCTAGGCTAGATCTAGAGAGAAAGCTAACCAAGACGATGATAGCAACAAAGCGAACTTCTGTGGCCAAGACAGGAAGCTCCATGACAAGAAGCGGATCCTCCGCCGTACAGTAGAGGAAAATTACTGCCCTGATAGGTGGGGCCCACTCCAACAATAGCCGGCCTGTCAGTGACCATTTTTCTCTGCCTTACGGCAGATGATACGCTTCCTCCATGGCTTGGAGTGGTTGTACGTAGGTGGTGGGCTTGACGAGGGAAGATGCAATGCACTTAATTTGCTTTTAAAACATGTTGGTAAACATATTGTTTTGTTTTACGAAACATTTAGTTTGCTCTTATGAAATATTACGTTTGTTCTTATGAAATACTTCCTCCGTATCAAAATATTTGTCACTTTTGACTTTTGAACAAACTTTTGACCATCCGTCTTATTCAAAAAATTAGCACAAATATGTAAAAAAATAAGTCATACTTAAAATATATTTAGTGATAAAACAAGTAACAACAAAATAAATAAAATTTACATAATTTTTTTGAATAAGACGAATGGTCAAACATTTGTTCAAAAGTCAAAAGTGACAAATATTTTGATACGGAGGGAGTATTACGTTTGCTCACATGCAAAATGCATGAAACATTTTTTCTATGAAACATTGTTCGGATGGATTGAAACATATCTGCATATTTGAATAGCCACCGAAAACATTTGTCGTTGGCTTATGAAACATCAAGTAATGTTTCGAGTTTTGTTTCACTAGTTCACTCATCGTGCTTTTAAATAAAAGGTTTGATTTTTTTTTTGTTTGGGATCGGACGTACCATACCAAATATGAGACGACCCTCCCAATTACCGCATTCTAATGACATCTTTCGGCTCAAAACCATGAGGTAATTGTGTGGGTGTCAACATATACACCCAAAGTACATATCACTATCTATGTCACCTCGTGTGCATTACTCAAGTCAGTGTATTGCAGCAGAACAATAATTAAAACAAGTCTCATGCTTTATTACATCATGATGCCACGCAGGGCTGAATGTATTAACGATACAATAAAGTCTAGTACTTACTTTTAACATACATAGCAACAGTATCTTGCCCTTTTATTGTAATATTCATCACCTAACATTACGCGAGGAGTTACTAAAGATAGTCTTCCAAAAGTCCCATATCCTCAGAATATGGCTCCATTTCGTAATGCCCATCGGTGACAGGGTTGTCTTGTCATTTGATCACGTTGTCTTCTAGGTTCACATATAAGCAAGGGTTTAATAGCAAGAGTGAGTACAGAGTACTCAACAAGCAATAATAGCAACATTAAAATCGGAATAAACCAAGAGAAAACCCTTCTTACACCGAGCATACCTACTCTAGTCTTTTCCTTATACTTTACTATAATAAAATACCATTTTATTTAAAATAGTTGACCAGTTTTAATTTGAGAAAGCTACTAACACTCGTATACGAGACGGATTTAGCCTCTGTAATCTCCATTTTAGGAGACTGGAATGAATTCATGATTTTACCCTGCGCAGGTTTTGTACCACTTTACCTGTAGTCGCCCCGAATAAATCCGGAACTCAATGTGTTTATACTCTATTTTGGTGTGTTACATCTCCAGCCCGATCGTAAGACAAATGATGACGATTAACTTTAGACGTTCCTTACTCACAACCTTATCCTCCATCACTTATCCTCATAACCGTTTTACTCATTCCTAACGCCGGCCAATGAGTATCCGAAAGAGGACGCGGTGCTACACTAGCCGGAAAACAAAATTTTCTACCGCGACCACCCAGGAAGCAAGCGAGTCAGGGATCACAGATCGTTACCCTTGCAGCACGTTAGCAGCGGAAGTAGAGTGGGTGAAGCCTCCCCGCGTGCTGCAAAGCACTGTACGTAGTCGAACTCGACGCGGTACAACTCCTCCTTGTCGCGGATGTAGCCGATCCTCTCGATCAGCGCCGGCGCAGGAGCGACGACGCCTCTACGGTATCCACACGTCCAGGGAAGGAACGCTGCGCGTTGGTGTGCTAGCACCCGTGCGCGCGGCGGCTAGGGCTTAGAGGAGTGGGGCGTGGTGGCGGCTAGGGTTTCGTGGTGGGGAGACTCGCCCACCCCGCGTCCCACCTCTCCAATTTATAGAGTGCTCTAACGGGCTTTCTACAAGAAACCCATTATTGGCTCGCGCTAATGGATCCTCTACAATAGAAACCCATTAGTGCGCAGTGGATCTAAATCCGCACAAACCCATTAATGGATCGAATCCATTAGTAATGTTCCAACCCGTTAAGTGTGTGACCCATTAGATCAATCCATCACTCCCCACTAAATCCCATCTCCTCGACCAGAGAATCTAGAGTGGCAACAACCCTAATTTTCATCTCCCCTCTTTCTGATGGTGGTAATCTCCGCTCCAGCCAAAAGCGGGCCATCCTTCCATCTCTTTTCCCTTTTTAAAAAATATAGCACACTAAAATAAAAAATCAATGTAAATAAACCAATAATGTCCATATGATGCATTGATCGTTGGATGAAGGATTGATGTTCAGTAGAGATGAGAAGTTAGTCATACCATCGCCACCTACACGGCTACACTAGTAGCCGCTCCTCAATATTAATTGCATTCCTAGTAAAAAAAGAGTAGATACCGATTTCGACTTAATGCAATCATCTTTATCTACTCAATTTCCCCCCAAACAAAGGTCTCTGCTATATGATGGCATTGTGCCAAAACACCAAGACAAACTAGTGCTACACGAGTACTTCATGCACCACAGGTCAAGCTGCATCACGAGGTATCGTATAACTTCGTATAATGTATGCTATACGAAGTTATTACGTCTAGCGGCCGCCTCATGATCCATCGCGGACTGCTGATCCGCCATTGCCGCCTGAAGAAAGGTCGAAGAACTTCGAGCCGAAGCTAGCGCACCCCCTACCTGGCGCGCCACTGACGGCGTGCTCACCGCTCAACCACTGCGGATCACACCCCTGGTCAGATTTCTTGTCTTGCTAGCCTTTCGGCCGAGCTCGATTCGATTGAGCACTGAACGCAGCGAGGAGCAACACACCGGGATTACCCAGGTTCGGACCCCCTTCACGGGTAATAGTCCTACTCCTGCTGAGCCTTAGCTCTTTGGTTGTGGTTGAATGGAATGTGTTTACAGAGAGTTTCGGACGCACGTACACAAGTACAACGCGAACCCTCCTCCCCCCTCTCTCGTTTTCTCTCTCCACCCCTTTTATACAAGCCTTGAACCGGCGGAGAGGGCCGAGGGGTAGGCAGTACAGTGCCTTTGGTACAGTGACACGACACGACAGTAGAGGCGAAAACGTGCTGGTACTATGCCGCACGGCGCCGCCCTCGCGTGCATCGCAAGTGGCCTCTGACCCGCACAGTCACGCCAGTGAGGCTGCGGGCGGGGCCCAGTCTGCTCCTCCTGACGCGGGCGGCGATCTCAAGCAAACCTTCTCTCTGCCGGTCAATTCTTCTGCGCCACAGTGACAGCTGCTCGGACCGGCAGGGGTCACTGTAGCGATAATCATATCTTCAGCTGTCTATCCGCGCGTGATGTCGCATTAAATGCGCTCGTCCTTCGCTGCAGGCGGAGCCTTCGACCAGAAGACTCCTTTCGGGATGTTCCCTGCCACACGGGCCGCACCCGACGCGCGGGGCCCTCGCCTCGTCTTTAGAGGGGGCTCGCCCATGCGCCCGCCTGGCGCGTGGGGCCCTCGATACGCCGCAGGGCTCGCCCACACGCTGGGGTCTGAACGCCCGCCTGACGTGTGGGGCCCTCGCCCGGCGCCCTGAGGGGCTCGCCCACGCGCTGGGGCCTTGCTCGCCCGCCTGACGCGTGGGGCCCGCTCGATACGCCGCAGGGCTCGCCCACACGCTGGGGTCTGAACGCCCGCCTGACGTGTGGGGCCCTCGCCCGGCGCCCTGAGGGGCTCGCCCACGCGCTGGGGCCTTGCTCGCCCGCCTGACGCGTGGGGCCCGCTCGATACGCCGCGGGGCTCGCCCACACGCTGGGGTCTGAACGCCCGCCTGACGTGTGGGGCCCTCGCCCGGCGCCCTGAGGGGCTCGCCCACGCGCTGGGGCCTTGCTCGCCCGCCTGACGCGTGGGGCCCGCTCGATCTTCTTAGGACTCTTTGCACCCCGGTATTTATTACACCGACAGACCTGTCATTGTTAGTAGTAGACAAAAAATACACAACGAGATGTGTAACCCTATCTACTAAATAGGAGCTGGAATTGACACGTCTCTCACACTCGAAGCTCTCACCAAGCTCCTATAAGTTTTTACCCTGCAGTTTGTCAAGGTCAATCGATAACTGGTGGTATCCTACACTCAGAAGGTGACAAAGCGATTGCAAGGTACTTTTCCTGTAGGTTAGTAGTATGTGAAGCTTGAACAGGTTCAATATGTAGCAAGGAATATGTAATAATCGAAATCAGAATAGCAAAACTGAATAAATATCCAAAGTACTTGTCAAAGTTGCTGGCCTAAACTTGTTCGTAGAACTAGTTCAAACAAGCGAGGAATACACCAAGTACAAAGGATACAATATGCAAACACTTCTGATTTTTTTTCTTCCTTTTTTTGTGCGGCTCTTTTGTATGCACTTGCCTTTTTCTTCTCTTTTCTTTTCTTTTCTTTTTTTTTCACCAACAAATAAAATTGCAACATTGTATTTTTAGCCTCTAAAGACAGCAGACCTTCTAGCACAGTTTTTTGGATTTTTAACGACCTGGGATGTAAAACTAACAACTACAAAATTGTAGATCTTCTCTTCCTGATCAATTTGCATATATGGAAGTCCTAATTTGAATAAAGGAAGGTTGAGATATGGGCCCCGCAATACTGACTGTCCAGAAATTCTCAGGATGGACAGATTCACGTCAACGCAAATTTGGGCAAAAAAAGGCGTTTCTAGAACTTCTCACAATGGACAAAGTTGTAGAGAATTTTCGGGGCTACAATTTAGGATATAAAATTATCCAGATCGAAAAATATATGATGGAGATATTGCCTCTGGAATAACAGATCCGAAATAACTAAGAACCAATTCAACTCGAATTCCTTCGGTGCTCGGATTTGATGTCAACAAAACGGATGAACTTCACACTAGGCCAAGAATTAAATCTAAACCAGCAACAAGACTATGACCATGGACACAAATTCAATAAAGCGAAACTGAAAACGAAAATTGCGAAAGCACAAAGTGGCTTGGACAGTGGACGTGACGACGAACTCAAATCTTTTTCGTGGGGCAATTTTCTGTACTCTAGGTTGAATATGAACAGATCTAAAACTAATGATAGATGATCTCACCAGGCAACCTCGCTCTGATACCACTTGATGCGCACTAGTCGGCCAGATCTTTTGATGAGAACGATACGTCGATTTGGTGTAGTGACGACGCTACTAATCCACAGGATCAGCAACCGAACAATCGCAATATCACCACACGAGTCGATCAACCGAGCAAGTCACGATTGATCTTTGAACCTGCTAGCAATCGAGAACAAGTAAGAACAAGATAATAACTGATAAATCAACTCATGAAAGGGTGAGGTTCTGTTTCTCGTCACGGGTGGTCTAATCGACACACGTGTACACGAGGAGGGACGCACACGGGGTCAACCCAAACACAACAAAACCTAAACGTAGAAAAACGATGGCGGCCACATATATAGTGGCGGCCAGGGGGAGTGGGGCGCCCAAGGGTGCAGCCACCACCAAACCCTAGTGATACATGGGCAGTAGGCCCAAAAATACGGTGTCGCAGCACCCTGAGTTTCTGACCCGAAACATTGTTCTGTATTTTCCCGACGGTCCTGAACGAATTTAGATGTGGCACTAGATCCATTGGAAAGCTTATCTCCGAAGCTTTCCAACGAGTGGTCGCACGTCGAAATCGGAGTTCGGGAGCCCGAGTTATGCCCATTTGAAGTTGACGTGCTGCTGGATGGCCGAACTGGACTTTTTGGCATCTTGGGCTTCCATATGGGCTGTCTTTTATTCGCCGAGGCATCGTGAGTTTTGGACTTGTTGTGTCGCTTCTTCGAAGAAGGCTTGAAAGGCTGGGCTTTAGGGTTAAGGCCTCCCGGCGATGAAGATCTTGTTGCGTCGATCGTAGGCGGCAAAGATGGAGCGGCACCAGTAGTTGCTGGAGTGGTCGGAGAGGAAGGAGTGGCAGCAGTCACACTGATCATATCCGTGATGTCCTCATCACCTGACCTCTGCACCTTTCCAAGGCACCCTTCACCCACCATAATAATTATAACAACTCGATCGCTCCATCGATCAAATCACTAGTACTTTTGTCTTCCGACAGTTTATTTTCAAATAAAACTTGAAATTTGGTATGCCGCAAGTGTATATGCATATGTAATAAAAATAATGCTTATAGACAAAATACTCTACTTATCATCAAAGGAATGCTTGCCTTCTATCTCAATCCGGTACCCGGTACTATTCTCCGATTGATCTCTCTCAATCGGATGATTTAGATTAAATCCTGCAACACCATTAACCGACTTCAGCACGTATTAAGAACAAGAGAATAATTTACTAATTTTAGAAAGAAATCATTTCTTCGTTATGGTTTTAAGTTACTACTTGATTTCATATTTATTTGATTTATTTAGTCATCGAATTTACTCAAAATTTAAAAGAATCGAAAAAAAGAAAAAGCTTCTGGGCCCACTGGACGGCCCAGTCCGGTTTATCCAGGCCAACCGAACCCATCCCCTCTCTCCAAATCCCCAATTCCTAAATCCCCTTCTTTCTCCCCTGTTCACCCCCTTTCTTCCTCCCCCTCGGTCTCTCTCTTTCTCTCACCCGATGGGGCGGCGGCGAATGGATCCGGCCCGGCAAGCCCGTGGCCGGCGGCGGCTCTAGCGGTTGGCGGCGCCGGCGGCCGAGGGTTCATGCAGCCGTTCTTCCCCGTGA
Organism: Raddia distichophylla; assembly: GCA_005191435.1. Classification (NCBI taxonomy): domain Eukaryota; kingdom Viridiplantae; phylum Streptophyta; class Magnoliopsida; order Poales; family Poaceae; genus Raddia; species Raddia distichophylla. The sequence continues at coordinate 1,280,841 of SPJY01036992.1, read as the reverse complement.
CCCTGCCGCGGCTGCGTATGGCTGCATGCGCGCGCCCTACTATGACGTACGTGAAGTACTCGCCGACTCACGGGGTCTCATCTCATGCACGCCCATTTCTGGCTCTCGGTCACACCGTCCTGGCCCGTGGGTGGGAGCTAGCGTATACAGCGTCCGCAAGGAAAGTTCTCAAAGAAAATGTGTTGAGATAGGGTGTCTAGTGGGAGAAACGAAACGAATCGTTTAGAGATGATACGTTCGTGATCTTGATTGATGTGAACTCGTGAACATTATATTTCTAGTATTTATTATTCCATAACTTCGAAGACCTTTTTTTATATCTTGAAAAATCTAGTATTGTTTAACGAGCATGGAGCCTTGCGTATTTGCGTAGCTAGATCTATCTCAATCCTATTGGAAGACGGTTGGAGTCTGGAGATGGTTCGACGAAGATTTGGATAGAAATAAAGTCCCGTAATATTAGATAGGAAAAAAATATGTTGAGAAAAGAAAAGAAGAAAGAGAATTGTAATATACATTTATTATTTATTTCCATGTAGCGTGTGTTTATAACGGTTATTATTGTAAAAAAAATGATACTTGTAAGCGTGACGGCTGTTGAATAAAAATTTTATTACTTGGAAGTTTAAATCTTATCATTTGTATGATAATCGTGGTTTTATCTCTACGAATGAGTTCATATATGAGTTAATATGTGGTTAACGTAACGGTATGTTTCAAAATAGCTATAAATAAGAGTTCCATTATTTTTTGAGGAAAAGATTGCATGAAATACCTATAGATATTTATAATTTAAAAGAAATATATATATACATACACACACAGAAAGAGAGATCGAGACTAGCATGAGCTAGATCAAGAAAAATAAAAAAAGAGCAACAACAAAATTGTTGGGTTCCAACGTACAAAGACATTGAGCAATGACACCTTCAAAGGATTCACTCCCTCTCATACAAAGTAGCTACATCGACGAGCAAATTTCAGAGGCTATGATTGACGAGGGTTGCAAACTTGACCGAAAAATCTTGTCATTTCACCACAACCAAATGTGCCAACAAAAAAAGAAAAGAAAAAAGAACTCCTTAAAAAATGACCAAACTCCAAGGTTAGCTCGATGGAGAGTTCTAATTGTAACACTCCAGTCTTGTAATATTACCTAAATCAAAAGCTTCAAAAGGGTCCAATTATCTTTTACAATCAGACATTAATTAAAAAGATGCAGTAAAGTTTCTTCAACATTGAACTGACATAGAGAGCAGGCTACCCTCCCAGTCCAAATGCTCTTAAGACGGAGAAAGTTCCAAGTGTTCAACCAATCAAGTAAAATCAACCATAAAAAGACTTTGTATTTGAGTTGATTGTTATTCTTCAAAACAATGTTGCAACTATTAAAAGGCAGTTATTAAATGTGGCATTTCTGTAAAATCTGCTAGAAACGTAATCGATTTCGCTTCGGATATAGCTCCAAGAGTCTCCGTGCCACTTAAATATCAGGTCATCGAATAACGCATATAAAGTTTGCCGCTGACAAAAACAGATTCTCCCGTTAATTTAGATTAACAGTTGAGAAGAAAGAGCGAATCATGCAGAAAAAGTTGGTCAGCTAATTCCTTAACCTGGCGACGTATCTAGTGCAAATGCCCATTGTTAATATGCTAATATTAGCACCCAATGAACATTTGCACTAGATATGTTGCCTTCCTTAATTAGTCCTTAATTCCTCTCACGCGTGCATCGATATTAGTTAGTTCACCGTATCATATCGACGTCCCCCGCCTTCCGATGGCCAACTCAGTCTCCACGTCCATCTTGTGCCCATCTTCTTCATCCTGCAGCTTGTCACCATTCCATTCATCTTCTCGCCCAGCTGCTCTTGCTCTTGCTCTGCTTGCTCTTGCGGTTGCAGCTACTACAGCATCAGACTTGAGGCCTAGCAGAGGCAGCGCCTTGTACTGCTACATATATATCAGTCGGTCAGGTTGCTATCAATAATATATATAAAAACTGTCCGATAAATGGATATTACTATGAGTATGTAATTATATCTTACCTGCTCACGGAGCACCGCATTCTCCTTCAGGAGGTTCCTCTCCTGCACATATATACAATATGCATGGCAAGCACAAATTAAAGTTATTTCAAGGATCAGAGATGTATGACTTGGATCGGACGCATGATCTATATGGCAACATTAGCTTTTACGTGATAAAGCCTAGACTATCTTAAATTTCCTCATATAATTGTGATTCCATGGCATGATGCGCTACTTTCGTATTCGTGTTGCATCTTCCTAGCTAGGTAAACATAACAATGAATTAGTTCCACATATTTCAATGCAGTAAATATTGTAAGACGCATAGATCTATATATACCTTCTCCCTCAGCTCCAAAATTTGATCCATCATCTTCTTTTGCTGCTCAAGATCCATCAATAGAAGCAAAATGGAAAACCAAAAAATTCAGTGATTGGATCGATGCAATGCAATAGTAGGAAGATGCATGCTTGATCAATTGCCTTCTTTTGCCTGATGCTGTTCAGGCTCTTCTCCAGCTGCACTTCCAGCTGTTGTAGCTCCTGGATTGAACACGACTCCAGGCCTTCCCCCAGCATCTTTCTGCATTTTCATGTGTACGGCTAATTTGTTTTTGCTCACACGTATATGCATGATAATAATTAATCAAGGTAGCCATCAGTCACCTCTTGTGGGCCTCGATTGATTCTATATTCTTTCCCAAGGTTGTAGCCTCTGATTTCCAAATCTGCTTATATATACACCAAAGCATATAAAATTTGAATTTTGAATTGTGAATGATATGTGTATGCAGAACGCAATGGTATATATGTTACTGCATTTTCTGCTATTAATTCAGGCTCAATCGCGTACAATATTTATATTTACATTTCTGTGCGCTGTGTAAGTGTCACACACACACACACACACAAATATGTATGCATGCATAGGACTGCAAATAATGAAATAATAATTAATCACACTATAACCTAAAATATATACGTGCATGGATGTGACGATATTTTGGTATACTTAAAAAAAAGAGAAATTGAACCTGGAAGTCGGGTAATTCATCAGCTCTCGCATTTGCAGGTGTGCCTTTTGTGTTGTTCAAGTAGCGATCAATTGTCTTCTGCAAGCTAAGAATTTACAAAAAGGAATAGAAAGTTAATCAAACAGTTCAATCAATAAGGGGCGCCACATGCATATTGTGAGCACTGGGCTTTTTGCGGGCTATGGTTTTAGTACATGAGTAGCTAGCTGATTTCATAATGGACTAAAATTGTCATTACTTTAGACATGCTAAAAATATGTTTCATTGACAAAGCTGCTAAATCAAGGGGTGGAAATAAAAAGACACTTTAAAATAAAGGATGGTTAGACAAATGACCAAAGCATTCTGTACATTTTATTTTTCATTTGCAAAGTGCATGAACGACAGCATGCATCGATCAGAACTTGTCAGCCTCTACTAAAGCACATTACATTGAATATTTTTGTGTGGACAAAAGTGCATTGTTGCCCCCCTGAATATAGTGAATCTCTCTTTGCCTCCCAAACTTCAACTTTACTTTTTCGGCCCCTCTAAATTTGTCTCTATTTGCATGGTTACCTGACCTCCCGAACTTCAATTTTACTTTTTCGGCCCCTCTAAATTTGTCTTTATTTGCATTGTTACCTGAAACCGCTAGGATTCCCATCAAATGCTAAGGTGTTTGTGTTGTCCATGCTATGGTTAAGTGTTGATGTGTTTATTAAATACTGATGTGGCTAGCCATGTATGAATCCATGTCACTATCCACATCATCTTCTTCATCTCACCCTTGAATCTCTCACGTACCCCCCCTCTCAGTGGACGATGGCTTCCCCCTCTCCCTCTTCACCCTTTCATCCTTCTCATCGTCCCCATTGTTTGCCACCAGCCAAGAAGCTCAGGGAGGTCGGGCTCCTGTTGTCACCATGGCGAGGAGGGGTTCGAGGAGGCCGGACTCAACTCTACAACTGCCATGGAAAAGAGGAGGGTCTTGGGGAGGTTGGGCTTCCATCGCCACCTCTATGGAGAATAGGAGGAGCTTAGGGAGATTGGACTCAACTACACTGCTGCCATGAAGAAGGGCAGGATCTCGAGGGAAGTCAAGCTCCCGTTGCCACCGTCATGGAGAGGTTCTCAAGAAGGTCAAGCCTTTGCTGCCTCCATGGAGGAGGAGGAAGAGCTTGGGGAAGTCAGGCTTGGCTCTGCTACCCCTCATGGGGAAGAGGAGCTTGGGATCCTACCGTCGCTGCCATGAAGAAGAAGAGGAGCTTGTGCAGGTCGAGCTCCCCTCCACCGTCATGGAGGGCGTCACCATGGAGTTTGTGCAGGTCATTAACTTGATTAAGCTACAAACTTACTTAAAATTTTAAAGTTGCCTATTCACCCCCTAGGCCAACTAGATCCTTTCACCCTCGCTAAAATCCTGATCGTGCGGTGGAGGGTGTTGTCGGAAGGCGACGTTACCCTAGAGTAATGGTTGTACGGAGCCACCAGACTACCGACAAATCTTCACCAGTTATCCGCAAACCGATAATGACAAGGCATCACTACCGGTTTGAGCCATGAACCGGTTGTGGTACCGATTTGAACCACGAACCGATAGTGATATCGAGGCATCACTACCAGTCTGAGCTACGAACTAGTAGTGTAGTGATGCCTCGGGCACTATCACCACTGATTGGAGCGACAAACCAGTAGTGATGCCAAGTTTCACTATCGGTTTGAGCCACGAACCAGCAAAGATGCCTCGTAGAAAAGAAAAGTTTAAAGAAGTGCATATCCTAGTTATGTCACTATGTGGTGATGGATGGGTTGGCTAGAAGAGTGAGGCTAGATCGAGTCACGAGGTCTTGGTTCTCCCAATACATTCTCTAACATTGGTAGTACATCACTACCCATTGTGGTTGTGATACCCGAAGGTATCACTCCTCGTTAGATAACCGGTACGTAGTGCAGTCGGTTTGAAAACCGGTAGTGATGGTCCATTCTTCCGTAATGTAAGAACAAGATTACCAAACTATAAGGACTTGACCCTAAAACTGAAAAATTAACCTCATTGCATGTGACAGCGAGCTTGATAATGTATTGGACGTTAGGAAGTAAAACTCTTTTCATATGGTCCAAGTGCTGCTGTATTATATATTAATTCTATATATCTTTACGATAATCTCAAAGCTTGGTAATTTAAACTCTCAAACGGTAATGCGAAATATTACTGTAACCTTGTTAAAAGGATATAATGAAATTAAGAACCGGCTTAGGTTGCAAAAAGAAAAACTTCCCTCATAGATCAACACAGAAAATTAAATCATATCCTGATTATATGTACGTTCAGACCATCGATTTCTAGAGACGGGACATGTGAACATATGCTGTCGACATCCCACGCATTTGCCTGGAAAAATTTCTCGTATTTATTCATTTAGAAGAAGTAAATAGCGAAACCCATGAACACTAATGCAATAAAATAATGAACTATATAAAAAGATTGATCTCATGCAGGAGGTTAACACAGCAAATATTCACTGTATTTCATGTATCAATGTATCGGTTAATTGCCAGCTGGAACAAGTACTTTTCTACAGTATACATATAAATTAACGTGATATACACGTCCTGTACAGTTTTTGAGTGTGTGTGTAAATATATGTATTGCAAATAAGTAGCTAGTCAAAGTGCATTGCTGACCACTTTCAATGTAACTATACATTCAGGACTTTTTGAGTCTGCAGACAAGTACAGCACTACAGTTGCATATTGTGCTTGCTATATCGGTCGTCTGCATATGTGTGCATGCATGACAAGGTAGCAGGCGAGCTCGAGCTTTAATGTGACCGGCCGGAACATGGACGGATTGATGGTGCTAGCTTGTAAGAGGGTGTCCAAGATACACACAAAGTAAGGATCATGTCAGTCAGCTAGCTAAGTGTGCTAAATTAAAAAGGGATCATCAATATACATCATATAAGCATGTGAATGGGGGCAAACATACAGTAATGTACGTTTGTATATGAAGCAATGTTTGCTGTCAACATAATAAAAAATGCTTTTTAAGGAAAAAATAGTAGCTAGGTGTTAGAATTATATATTGCTGATTAATTAAGGTTTTCTTTTCTTATACACGTACGATATATGATCACTGCAGTGCAAGCTAGATGAACTAAAAAAGTGCTAGGAAATAAACCTGAAAGGTGCTATCTTTTTACCATGACGATCATATAGAGTTTAATTTGTTCATTTTGAGGAAAGGGAGTTTAATTTGTTCATGACTTTGGGTGCTGAGATTTTGTACGTATTTTCTTAAAATAACTGCACAGAAGTATTTCTACCGCTGCTAGAAGAAATGGCTGAAATTAATGCACATCAAGAATTTATTAAGTGACCATTTGTCCTTGATAACTACGTACTTCTTGAGAGAAAGGCTTACTATATATTTGCACCCATTATTTGTTAACCCTAAAAAGGTGGAAAATTAGTTAAGAGGGGCATCTCTCTCTCGCTCGCTCGCTTTCTCTTCCCCCCTGCAAACAGCAAGACGAATCGATATTCTACTGCATATATATGCTCCTACTTCCAAAACGTATAGAAAAAAGGGATAAAGATCATACATGTGTAGATGTATTTCATGCACGTGTGTACGTACGACCAACACGGCCGGCTAGGAACATACACATACAGGCGGCGTACGTACGGATAGAGAATATATACAAGAAACGAATCAACGAGAGGAGATTATTATCCAGGAAATCAAGAGATCGATCGATGACAATATATAGAGAGAAAGATGAAAGATGTAGTATGTGTATATTGGGATGGCGCGAGCGCGATGACGTACTCGGTGGCGGACGCGTACTCGTAGAGGCGGCCGCGCGGGGAGAAGACGATGAGCGCGACCTCGGCGTCGCAGAGCACCGCCAGCTCGAAGGCCTTCTTCAGGAGCCCGCTCCGCCGCTTCGAGAAGGTCACCTGGCGGCTCGTCGCGTCCTCGATCCGCCGCATCTCGCGCCGGCCGCGCCGCCGGGCGGGCACCCTCGCCGGCGCCGGCGCCGCCGCCGTCGTCCCCGTCCCGCCCGCGGCCGCGATCCGCTGGGCCTCGGGCGGCGCCGCCATGGATCTACAGTGCGCGCGTGGTGTGAGCTTAATCTGGTAACATTTGGGGGTTGCCAAGATGCGATTTTGAGGAGGAAAAGGGAAAGAGGGGATTTTTTTGATTGCTTAGAAAGGAAAGGTTCGAGGACGATGATGGGACAAGTGGCGACACCTGGATGGACAACACAACCCTATGCACATGAGGTGGAAAAATTGGCCAAATGGCACCCAATTCCTTACCACAATTCAAAATGACATCCAATTCGCCTCTGTTTTCTAAAATAACACCATGACAACGAATTTTATTCTCAAATGATATTTTTTCACATTTCTTACCCTTTCTCCACTTTTTTTTTTCATATTTTCCTTTTTTTCACCCCTTTTCTATCTTTTTCATCCTTATCTCCTTTTTTTACCCCTTTTAAAATAAAACCGTCGCCGCCCGCTGCCATCGTGCTCGCCGCCGTCACGTTCGCCGCTGTCCCTACCGCCATCTTGCTAGTCGCCACCCATCGCCGTCGCGTTCGCCGCCACCCTTTGCTACCGGAGTTGAAGAAGCCGGCAGATTAGGAGAAAGAGGAAAAAGATGCAAAGGGGTAAAAAAAAAGATGCGAGAATGTCGTTTTGAGTTGTGGCGACTAATTGGGCGTCATTTGGCTAATTTCCCCCATATTGTTGGTAGCTATCTTTAATTTCCTCTCCAAAATTTCATGCGCCCCCATTGGGCTCCAAAATTTACACACATATATTCCCCTTCCCAAACTGTAAATTAAGTTGTTTAAACGGGTCCTAAAAATCAAGTTATTCACAAATTAAGGTAGGCAAAACATGACAGTGAGAAAGCTACGTGTGGTTGATATCGAATGAAATATAATATGATGACTACAAATATACTCCTACAACATACGTACAGTTAATCTACATAAAAAGTAGATGTTGACACAAAAAATGAGCTTTTTCGCGAACACACGTGCGAAAGCGTTAAGTCTGGGCTTGCGTCGCAACCAAGAACCAAGCGTGCCAGTCAATTTGACCTGTAAATTGACAAGGAATAAATTATCAGTGACTTGGCCCTAATCGGCTTTTTTAAAAATAGCCAGATCAGGTTATTTTATATCGGCTTTAAATAATCCGATTGTAAGATCTATCGGCTTGATGCCTGATAGAGCAATTAAATATAAATAAGCATTCAATTATAAATCCTTTACTTCTTTTTGGTATTTTATTTGTAAAATTAGCAATAAATATTTATATCAATTTATTAGATTAAATCAAGGAATAGATTGAATAGATTGGTCATACCAAGACAGTATTAAGATCTAAATCTAGATTTAAATCGATAAACCGATTTAAAGGTTTAGAACTAATATAGGTAAATACAACACTAATCGGCAAATAGCTGCACATGCAGAATCCTAAACAAGGTATACGCAAGATCGATTAAATGAGACAGTCGTATATATCGGATTCAGGAAAAGTACATAAGATACTTGACAATCGGCATTGCAAGATAAACACATATTATAGATCAATTGAATCGAGACAGTATAACATGCTAGAACACATTAAAGATCGGTAAAAACTGAGACAATTTAACATGCTTTGTATACACGAGATCAAAATGATACAGTCATGCATACGGGTTACAAGAAGAGAATCGATTATCCCATCGAGATAGCTCTACCTGCGAGTTGAAACCTTTCGACGATGTCGATCGGATTCGAAAAGTGGGTTTGTGTTTAGAGTATGTCGTCTATCTTTTTCACGAGACCTAAGGTCCTATTTATACTATTACAAATTCGATACCGATACGACCTATTTTACTGCGTCGTGGAAGATATCTTCTGATCAGAGCGTAATTCTTTTGGAGTCTTGTTAGTATCGGTATTTCTCAATATGCTTCTCTCCTTTTCTGTGCCGATAAAGCCCATTCTCTAATTCGGCTCAATAATTCCGATATATTTATCCATTTCGCAATATCCGATTTTTCTGCCAAATTTGGGTGTCAACACTAGCACCCAAAACCATTAAGGTTTTCATTAAACATTGAGCAACTGAGCCACTGGTATCTCACATCGTGTATTGTTGCAGCACCTATTGACTTTCACAACACTAGTTAAACTACAGGAGGCGGCAACAGTGTCGACGGCAAAAGCCTTCGATACAAATCGTACAACCGTCAGGTATAGTCAGTCTCGACGGCTAGCCGTCGAGAGAAGGCCGTCGAGTGAAGGTCGTCGAGAGAAACATGTTGTGTCGACGGCCTGGCCGTCGATACTAGTAGTATCGACGGCTAAAGTACAGGCCGTCGATACAGACCCCAGAACGCCGTTACCCGCATGGTTGGATCTATCTCGACGGCCATTATCGGGCCGTCGACACTAGAGCTAATGGGCCCCACCATGGCGAGGCCCAGGTGACGTGGACGGAGGCTATAGTCTCGACGGTTTTTTCAGGCCGTCGGTAACTTCCAGGCTGGGCAGTATCGACGGCTCTTCTCTGGCTGTCGAGACAGACTAAGAGCAGAAAAAAAAATATTTGTATGCTATATTAAGTACATTAATTAAAATGCTATATATGTTCAATATTCCTCAATTCAAACATTACAAAAATACCTACCTAAAAAATTAACAAAATGCAACATTTCTAATTTTTATTTCAAAATCACAGCAATTTTCAACAAAGATTGAAATAAAAATTAAACAAAGGGGAATAGAAAAAAGTTTATAAAATAAACAGTCTCGACGGCTTTGTGAAGACCGTCGATACTGTGAGATAGTGTCGACGGCTTAACGGTGAACCGTCGAGACTGTTAGACGCCGTCACGCCACGCAACCTCTCCGTGGGCCTTCCCCAAGCAAACTCGACGGCTGTTTTGTGGGCCGTCGATACTAACCCCCTGGTTTGAATTGTATCGACGGCTTATTTATGGCCGTCGAGATTACGTTACATGTATCGACTGCTAATGTTTGACCGTCGAATCAATACTTGGCAGCCGAATCTATTTTCGTTTCCTGTAGTGTCTATCTCAACAAAGCATGAGGAACCTCCGGGTGGACTCAACTCAGCCGAAGACTAAGTGCCTGTTTGGATTGTAGCCATATCATGCCACACCTATTATTAAAAGTGTGGAATTCTGCATCACACTCCTGGTAAAGTTGGGCAAAAATTTGACATGTTGGTCAGATGGTTAAGAAAGTGTGGCAAGCCGCAAGCTATCTATAGTCCACTTCTTTGTAGGCTCGGCCTAATCGTATAACCCTAAGCGTGTGTTGTATATGTCTTTTATCGTTTGTATGTTTTTTTAGATGTTTTGTTCCATGCAACCTAGCACAAATGAATTATCAGCCTTAAACTATCATGTCTTATGGAATTGATTTTATTGGTTTGTCACTGTTCATTTTGGTCTTTTTTTGTGTGCCTATTGTCCAACTCATTTTTTGTTTCAATGGCTATCTGGTTATATGTTCTCTATATTCGTTTGAATATTATGCATTTTTATATCTGACGCCACCTACACATGAGTTTGTATCTAACACGTACTATATATCCATTTTTAGACTTGCGCAATACAGAAACCTTTTTCGATCTAACACTTTCTACGGCACCTAATTTTTCACCGTTTTTCGATTTGCTATAGTGATGGGTAAAAAAAAATGAATGAATGAATGAACCGTTTAACATGGCACGTACGTAACACTGTTAGGTCAGATGGGGTTTGGTGCATCACAGATTGAAAAATGGTACGTGCGTGAGGCCGACCTTTTCGCCTGGCGTTTCAAGCTTGACGGCACCTTCTCGGTAAAATCAGCTTATTATAGGCTACAGTTTGTGGGTCGCTGCCCCGCACCGTCTTTGATGCCAGTTTGGAAGCAATGGGCATCCTCCAAGTACAAATTTTTCCTCTGGCTACTACTTCAAAACAGGGTGCTAACAGCAGACGCCCTCTTGCGAAGACAAATCCCTAACAGCTACTTCTGCCCCTTGTGTTGGCGTAACCTCGAATCCCCAGCACACCTGCTCCTTCAGTGTGATTTCAGCACATTCATCTAGGCACAATTGGCAACTCTACTCGACATCCCGCTCCTCCACCAGGCAGTTTGGCATCACAGCTCGCATGTACCGAATTGGTGGACAGATGACATTCTACGACAAAACCCCCATTGTGGCGTTTTGTCCATCGTTTCAGCAACCTTACGGTCCCTTTGGCTCGAGCGAAACAACCGTCTATTTCGCTCAGCAAAGAAACCGCGCTTAGTGTTCCTCCAACAGCTTCTAGATGACCTGCGCAATGGGCGGCTGCCGGAGCGCATTTTGTAATTAGCCAGTGACTTGTTTTGTGCCCTAGGGTGAGGGGGGTTTTTTCTCTCCTAAAAACTATATTCTTCTTCTTCTCTTTTGATGAATAGATAGCAGTTCTTTTGTACTATGTTAAAAAAAATTGGTACGTACGGACAGCTTTGTGATTGCGATTGATTTTGGTTTGAAGAAATTAAGGGGCAGGGGCCGGGTTGGGAGGCAGAGTGCGTGTACGTGGTCTGAAAAGACTGAAAGAATGCATATAGACGCAGGATGCATGCAGCCCTCAAAAGACAGAAGATGTCCATTCAAGCAGCAACCCAACCAGCATCGATCATCGCATGGCAATTGGCATGGAGCATTATTATTTTTATAATAATATATAGTACGAGCATCATAAAACTAGCATGATGCTTGTTCCTAACAGACAAAGATGATCGGCCTAGCTCGTAGTAATGTTTTAATGTAATAATAATAATAATATAAATGGGGAGAGAGAGAGCTGCAAGCCTGCAAGTAGCTAGTGGACTGAGCCAGGGAGGGATGGGTTCATTGACAAGACGCGTGTGGAGGCACTATTGCCGCCCGGCGGCTGCGGCTTCGTACGAGGAGGAAGAGGAGCCATGCTGATGCTGACACATCATCGCATGCATGTGACACTGCGGGCTCCATCCTCCGCCACTCACAACTTGTCATATGTGATTTATAAGGTCTTGTTTTTTTCAGCGTATCGTTACGTTTGCGTATTATTGTAGCAAATTTGAGAGCACTTAAAATAAGGTCTAAAGATTATAAAAAATAATAATTAAAAAATAGTTTTAGAATCTTTGGAACAACTGCTAAAAGTCACGAAAAAATCGTCGCAAATTATGACAGCATATGGGCTATATAAAATAACAAAATTTGTTACAGTAAATTAACCATATTTTTAAATGCAAGGCCTACCCGGAAAGTTACGGCTCAGAGCTGACTGCAATTAACCATATTTTTAAATGCAATATTTTAAACATCATTTTTATAGGTGATATGTGTGACACAACTTTAATTCATGGTTCGTCACGGCAATTATATAACCCATTCTAAACGAAGTGGAGAGAAAGAAACTCTTCAGCTCTCTCTTTTCCATTTCTGTAGTTTGATTCACAGGTAGATAGGTAGACACGTCCTTCTTGAAATCTGCCGTTATACAGTCTGCGTTTGTTCTGCATGCTCCGATTTTTCTTCCGCTACGTGCTTTGATGGAGGAGGATTTGGTGTTTCTTTGGCCTTCCCCCAGAGTACGAAATATAACCCCATGATCACAAGAACAGACCCCAAGGCACTGTCAAATTATTCAGTAAAAACATCAAACACTAGATTTGTTATGATCGTATACCACGGTTGGAGTTTGAGTACAAAAGAAAATGTGATTAGCATCCACATGGGTTAAATTAACGCAGCTTTATTAATTTTACCTCCCAATATGGAGCTGTTCATGGAGAACAATGATATTGAGACCAGCTGCTATTATCTGGATGAGAGGTGTGAATGCAGTCGTGAACACCGGCCCTCTCTGCTCTATGCACCATGACATGGCCAAGAATCCTAACCCGGAGCCCATTATCCCCTGAGGAAATCAATCCATTAGGAACAGAGCCATGAGGCCTGAGGTAGCTAATCAATCAGTTGCTGGTACTGTGAGGTTTACTTACTCACCACAAACAGCACGGTGATGATCTGAAGCTTGCTTGTTAGGACCCAGACAGAGAAGGTTCTCTCTGTAGCTAGACCCACTGCAGCCATCTGAAGAAAGCTGAGCAAGGTCATGAAGGCATTCCCAGAGTAGAGTGCTGGGTACTTCTTCCCAATCCTTGACTGGAGGATGAACCAAAAGGACCAGCATGCAGAGCCAGCAAGCAGGGCCACTGACCCTGCCACCCAGCTGTGCCTTGCATGGCCACTTCCCTGTTTTGGTGAAGACGGTGGTGGTCTGGTCAGGGTTGGACCTTGGTACAGTGCCAGGAGCATTGCCCCTGTGAACCCTACCACTGTGCCGCTCACTTTTGCCATGCCAGCTCTGCTCTTCAGGTCCAGCTTCTCCAGCCTGCAAGCAAAACATGCAGATGCAGATGCAGATACAGATGCAGACAGGGTGGATCGATCATATATATCATTGTAGGCAGCATGCAGTATGTATTTGTACCGAAAAGGAAGCGCTACGAGGAAGGTGAGCATGGGCGTCATGTTGATGAAGGCGCAGGCGAATGTCGCCGTGGTGTACTGCAGCCCCACGAAGAAGAGCCATTGGGTCAGCGAGGCTCTGCAGCAAAGCAATGGCGCTGCTTAATTAGCACCACCACTGATTAATATTAATGTATATGATATACATGGCGGATGCATATATGGCTCGCTCATCACTGACCCAAGCACTGCACTGAAGAAGAGATACACAAAGATCTCAGCTGTAAGCTTAGGTCTTGTCTTCCTGCGTCCACAGAAACCGGCATCGATCACGTCAAAAAATTCTTTCTTCTTCTTCTTTTCAGCGCTGTTTAGTTTTGATGTAACATAACCCAATGTATAGCATAGTACGTACGTCAGATCAAGATCGATGCATGGGCATGGCAAGCAAATTGCCTTGATTACCTCTCTCGGAAGTAAGCGATTGGGGCTAGGAAGAGCGTGGCCGTCAGCTGGCGAAGGGTGATGAGGACGGTGATGTGCATGCCTTGGTTGAAGGCCATCTTCGTCAGCGTGTTCATCAACGCAAACACAACAACAACCGCCAGCATCATTGCCGTTGGCTTGCAATCACCCCAAGACCACACCATCTGCTAACTCACTAATTAAGCTACCTATGCCTCCTTAATTTAATTTAATTTGGCTCGCCTCGATACATAGCTTCACGCATATGCATGTGGCAAGGCTATTTATATATGGCCTGCCCTAGCTCCAAGCAATACACATCAGTACGTGTTTTCTTTCTTTGCTTTATATATGTGCGCCGAAGAAGGATACCATATGTTGGGCCATAGGATAGCAACAAGTTTCCCACACCATCCAAATGGAGAAATTTATCATCTGTGCCCAAAGAAATGGAAGAATCTCTGCATCCAACTTTATGCAGCAAAGAGGAAAGAGAATTGAAGGGCTGGATGCTCTGGAAAAGCTGTCCTTAAATTACATGTACACCTCCTTTAGTTTCAAAAAAACTTGATGATTTGGGTATTGACATAGTCTTCGAAATGCACATTTCATTGCTAATTATTTCATCATCACAATTTGTCTATAAAATGTGCTGAAGAAACTTTACTACATCTCTTCATTCAATGCCTGACTTTTAAAAAACATATGGACCATTTTGAAGCTTTCGATATTGGTAATATCACAAGATTGGTTTGTTATGATGAGAGCTCTCCGTAGAGTTAACCCTGAAATCAGACTATTTTTTCATGAGCTCTTTTTCTTTATTTGTTGGCATATTTGACTACGGCGAGATGATATGACTTTTTCTCTCAAATTTGCAAACCGCGTCACTCATAGCCTCCGAAATTCACTTGTTGATGCATATTCTTTATATGAGAGGAAGTAAATTCTTTGGAGGCGCCATTACTCAATGACTTTATACGTTGGAGTCTGATTAATTTGTTGAGATGCTCTTTTTTCTCATTTTTTTCTTTTCCTTTGATCTGACTCTTGCCAGTTTGTACATATTTATTCTTTTGATTAGCATATGTTTATGGGCAACCATTTTTTTCATGGAAAAAGGTTTTTTTCCCTCCAATAAAAAGGTACATGATGGTAATTTTTTTTGTAAAAAAATTATCGAGGGATAGTGGCTATTTTTTTAAGAGAAAAGATGATTTAGCTCTGCTACGTACCCATTGTTGGTCAGCAAAAGTTGAAGAAGAAACACAAGGTCTTATATACACCAACAATAAAAGGAATGGTCACTACGAAAGCAAAGCATATGAAAACTTAAAAGAATCAAGGAAATAGCATATGCAGCAGCGAGGCCTTTCTTCATCAAGGCATCCAATACTTTCTCCATTGAATTGATGCAAGATATGGAATGTGTCATTTCGGCAGATTTAACACATGGGCAACCAAACGGCAATGATCCATCAGCTCCATTCGGTTCACCGGCATATATGGTTCAGAAACCAAAATTAATTAAATTCTTACTAGTGTATTGTTCATCTGTGTTCTTGGGCTCTTGGCCCTTCTCAGGTTGGTACGCAAAAGTAACTAATCATGCATGCCGTACTTCTATATTGCGTTGCAATATCTAGTGTGATTTGCTTACTAAATCGATGATGGATTAATCAATATATCAACCAGTTTATCTCATGCCACACGTGGGCCCCAAAGCTCCTTCGCTTCAACATGCTCGTACTTGGCAAGCTTCAAAATATAGTATTAATTAGATCATGCATCAACAATAATATAGCGAGCGTGGTGTCCATGCATTTGCATGGATACTTTTATAATAAATACTACCTACGGTCATAAAAAAAGTCATTGTCGACTTTTGAACACGTCTTTGACCATTCATCTTATTTAAAAATTTAGTTCAAATATGTAAAAATATAAGTCATACTTAAAATATATTTAATAATAAACCAAATCATAACAAAATAAATAATATTTATATAAATTTTTGAATAAGACGAATGATCAAAGGCATGTCCAAAAGTCAACGGCCACTTTTTTGTAACCGGAGGGAGTATTCCATTGAATCGATGCAAGATATGGAATGTGTCATTTCGGCAGATTTAACACATGGGCAACCAAACGGCGGTGATCCATCAGCTCCATTCGGTTCGCCGGCATATATATGGATATATGGTTACATAGTACTATATATATGTTGTTGACTGACTTGCTGCTTGTCGATCGAAATTAGAAACCAAAATTAATTAACTCTTACTAGTGTATTGTTGATCGGTGTTCTTGGGCTCTTGGCCCTTAGGTTGGTACGCAAAAGTAACTAATCATGCCGTACTTCTATATTGCGTTGCAATATCTAGTGTGATTTGCTTATTAAATCGATGATGGACTAATCAATCAACCAGTCTATCTCACGCCACACGTGGGCCCCAAAGCCCCTTCGCTTCAACATGCTCGTACTTGGCAAGCTTCAAAATATATTAATTAGATCATGCATCAACAATAATATATAATATAGCGAGCGTGGTGTCCGCGTATTTGCATGGATACTTTGATAATAAATACTACCTCCGGTCATAAAAAAGTCGTCGTTGATTTTTGAACACGTAAGTCATACTTCAAATATATTTAGGATTGGACTTAAGGACGGACGTCTGATCAAAAAAGTTTTTGTTGGACGCCATGTCTATCCGCTCGGCCCAACTGCGGTATCACACGCGAGCGAGCAAAGACACAACAAGCCCACCGGACTTTTGTATGTGATGATGTCAGCTGACGTCAGTGAAGATTCTATTTTTTGTTTTTCTTTCGGCAGCCATAATTTTTGACTAGGTGCTCCAATGCACGAACCATTTGCACCGCTGCGTTCCTCGTATTTTTACGAACAAAACAAGACCAATGTTGCTATAAAAAAGTTACTGAAACAATTTGTTATCCTAGTGGAACAATTAGTTTAGCCTGTTGAAACAATATGACTAGCCTACTCAAACAATTACTTTTGCCTAGTGGATGTATAACCAAGTGAAATAGTTGGTTTAGCCTATTAGAACAATATATATAGCATGCTAAAACAATTAGTTTAGCCTATTGGAACAATATATATAGCCTGCTGAAACAACTAGTTTAGCCTATTGAAACAATTTGTCTAGCCTGATGAAATAATTTGTACAGCCTGTTGTAATAATATGTTTGGCATGTTAAACCAATTAGTTTAGCCTGTTGGAACAATCTATCTAGCCTGTTGAAGCAATTGGTTTAGCCTATTGGAATAATATTTTTGGCCTGTTGAAACAATTAGTTTAACCTACTGAAACGATATGTCTAGCCAAGTGCAACAATTAGTTTTTTCTATAGGAACAATATATCTAGCATGCTGAAACAATTAGTTTAGCCTATAGGAAATAATCTGTGGGTTTTTCTTTGGCCAAAGGGTACTTCGAACTTGGAACGAGCATGAAGAGATTAACGAGACTTCTTTCTATTTTGAGTTTTTCTGGTGGACCGGTCGCGCAACATCTTTGATCTTCCCTCGGAACCGATGAAAAAAAGTGGGTCGCTTCTTATGGACTCGCTCAGAATGATTATTCTCTATCTATAGTTCATGGCCTATTACAAGTAGAAGAAACAATTTGGCTCATGAAAAAATTTAAAAAATTTAAAAATAAAAGTATTTAAAATGAGTTAATTAGGATTTTAGATGAATTATGAAATTTGTTCTATGCATTTTGGACTCCAGACGAAATAGAGACAAAAATGAGAAAAATTAAATACAAAAAATGAAACGCACGTTTTTTGCTAGCAGGCAGCAGCGAAGTGCATCGCGTTGGTTGCCGGGCCACGCAGCGTCTGATGGCGTCGGACGTCCACACTGAAGCATTACCGATATATTTAATAATAAACCAAATCCTAAATAATCTTTATATAACTTGTTTGAATAAGAGGAATGGTCAAAGACGTGTCCAAAAATCAACAACGATTTTTTTGTGACCGAAGGGAGTATATAATTTTTATCTTAAATTTATAGCTCTTATTATAATTGACATGAGCTATTTTCTAAAATTTATATTCAACATGATCTCTTATTTCTATTACTTTAATTTTATTTTTTATTGTATTAGATATAGACTCTCTTTTTTTAATCTAAGATGTTATATTTAAGACCCACTATAGTCGATGGTGTAAATATTTCTTCTCTCCGATTAATGTGGGAGTTTATAATAATTTATATGATTTTTATTTATAATTGTTGATATTTAGAATCTTTTTGCTAATCGGATGTGCATTCTTTTTTGTATGTTTATTATAAATTTAAATAATTTTTTTAAAATTATTGTTGACATGAATTCTTTCTATTAGTCGGACATGAACTCTTATTTATATTTTTCAAATTTGTGCAATTTTATTTTAAATTGTAGTTGATATGACTATTTATATCAATTTGACATGAACTCTTATTTCTATTTTTTGAATTTATGTAATTTGTATTTGTATTTGTAGCCGATATGGACTGTTTATTTTAATTAATATGGACTCTTATTTCTATTATTTTTATTCTGTATTTTTGTATTTTATTTGTAATTGTAGCGGATATGGTCTCTTTCTATTTATCCGACATAGATTAATATAGTTTATTCTAAATTTATATAGTTTTTATTTGTAATTGTCGTTGATAAAAACTCTTTCTATTAATCAGACATGGCCTGTTATTTATATTTTTTTATGAATTTATGTAATTTTGTTTTAAATTGTAGCCTGATATGCACTCTTTATATTAATCCGACATGAACTCTTATTTCTATTTCTATTTTTAATTTATATTGTTTTAATTTATATTTGTAGTTGATATGAACTGTTTCTAGTAACCTAACATGAACTGTTATTTCTATTATTTTTAAATTCTAAATTTATGTATTTTTTGTGATCGTGGCGGAGTCTCTTCCAATTAATCTAACATGGACTCGTTTTTATAGTTTTAATTTATGAAACTCTTTCTTTGTATCTACAACGGATACTTATTTTATTATTGTTAAATTCGAATTTATAGTATTTTTAATGTAAGATGATATAATCTGGTCCACTGAAATGAACATTTTTTATTTTTCTTGATTTATATGATAATTTTCCGATTAACGTGGTGACTTAGTTGACTGATTTTATTTATGTAATAGATAGATGTAGTCGTTCTATTAAATAAAATAGCACCTTAAATCTTACTGAAAAATGAAAAAGGAAGATGGAAAGAAACAGGTAGCAAGCATGTCAAATGCAATTAGCTTTTTCGTCTGAGACATTCCAATCCGATATGATGCCTCCCGGCGCAAGCAGATGCAGCGTAAAAACACTTACGGAGAAAGATATTATTCTCTTGGATTATTTTCTTCGATGCATTATGGATGGCTGCCACATTAATTGTAGTTAATTTAAACCTTGATCTCCCTTTAACCTATTCCAGAAACAATATGCTCCTATTTCTTAATTCCCAGACAGAAGAATTTCAACAAAGACGATTGCTAGCTCTATGCACCAAACTGGAAAATAAAGAACTGATGCTGTTAGCCGACACTCATCAAAGGCTTGCAAAGCAAAGGCATTCGATCCTATCCTGCCTCTTTAATTAATTCGAAACCGATCGATCATATTTATTTCAAATTCTTTGGAATCAAACGATGGATGGAGCATTTTTCTTCCTTTTCTTTTCCTTTGGCAAGAGCAAAGAAAAGGAGTGGGTGGTCGACTAGTATATGTATGCGTCGATCCATAGCTAGAAAATTAAAGTGCATATCTAATGCACTGTTTGACGTACGCTACGGAACTAACTTAACATCAGAGACGCTGTTCATTGGAATCTCCCAATCTTCCCTTTCACAAAAGAGATCGATGGGAAGGCTATGGAACTAATCCTTTTCTTAAGGGAAAGAATTATATATACCCGCTAAGCATATACAATAGTGCTAGTACGCAGCGGCGGATTCAACACCGGGTCAGGGCTCTAGCCCCACCTACGCTGTTTATGACAGTACAGGCTACGTACAGCCCCACCTTAGACCCACCTATAATTTTTAGTGTAAACTAGAAGGAAAGAATGGGCTAAATTTCAGAATTGTGTATTAAACTAAACTTCAGCCCCTCCTATCATTTTTTTTGCTGCGTCCGCCCCTGCTAGTACGTCCTATTGTATATGTTTTGATCATGATGCCATCCATCTGATTAAGATAGAGCTAGCGTGTATTAATTAGAGAGTCGAGACGATATTTTTTTCTAAAAATCTATTTACACTTTAACTATTACGCTTTGTCTATATAACCTATAAACTATGAAATCAGATATTCTAACGCACAACTATATAAAACCGGAGCCCATATATAATCCCTTGAAGTTGTTTTAGAGGTGGCTTTTGCCACTTGCCTAGTAATATGGCATTCCAGTCACATAAAATAGCAAATAAAAAAATCGGTAGGGCACACGTGTAAGCTTCTATAACGCATCTTCTTCCTCTCCTCACTCTCCTCTCTCTCTCTCTCTCTTTCTCGCTCTCTCTCATCTCTCTACTCCTCTCTAACCGACGAGGTGGGGCGGCAAGGGCACGACGCCAGTGTCGGCGGTGTGGGCAGCGGAGACGGTCCACGGCGGGCGATGCCAGGGTTGCCAGGGCAGCATGTGGTCGGCAGCCTAGGCGACGCATCGCACACTGCCGTGGTGGTGCCTGCGATGCAAAGGTATGGAGGTGGCCTTTTTGTGTGCTATTACTGTGAGCCCTAATGGCAGCGACTTAAGGTCAAATTTGACGTTGCGGTGCTCGAGGAAGACAGAAGGGGGTTTAAGAGAGCTTATGGATCAATGCAAGTTTTTTGATCAATTTTAAAGGTTTGCGTGTAATTTTGGAGATTAGTGGCGACAACGGAAATTGGGGGAAAGTCTAGATGGAGCTAACCTATGATGCTCTGGCATTGGTGATGGCTTGGGGAGAACCACGGGATGTTGGCGAAGCTCTAGGCGGTGAGAAATAAGGGGTAGGTGAAGAAATGGAGTGAGGGACTGCTGACGAGGAGGAGTAGCATGGAGATAGAGAGGGGAAAGAAAGGATAGAGGGAAGAGAGAGAAGGAGGAGGACAGGGTCATATACACTTACATATGGGTCACACTGTCATGTCATGTGCCACGCATTAGTTTGTATGCCACGGTGGTGAAACTACCCTCAAACCTCCCTCCCCGGAGGGTTATTTGCACTTTTTTTTTTTGCTTTTGCATGGTGGAATACCTGGTTTCATAGTTCAGGGGGTATATATATAGATAAAGCACAACAGTTCAGGTATAAAATAGACTTTTTTCTTTTTATATTGAAGAAAGTTTAACACGACCAGGCATCTCGATCATGGCTCTATTTAAAAATAAAGAAAAATAAAAAACAATGATAGAGAGTTGGCAGCATCACAAAGTGTCTAATAAAAAAAATTAGTGCACGTCACTTAAATAAAGGCATCGGGAGATATACTGCTCTATATATGCGTGCCAATGACGTGTGGGCCATTCTAAGATCCACACGCCATGGAGCTAGCAGCATATCTCCATGGCGGTGCTACACAAGAGAGATGGACGGATCTAAACCGGAGACTACTCTCCTTTTTGTTCGACGTGTTTGTTGCCTTAGTGGTCAGAGACTTATAAAAGGATAAGGTCTGAATTTTCCTCTTTCCATTTTGTGCATGCAAAAGGAACTATATAACCGAAGACATCAACCGAGGGACTAGTCATCGTAGGTATTGATGTTCAATTTCTTAGTGAAAAAGTGCCAATTTGATACCTCAAATTTCATGTTTGCACCAAATTCGTCCTTGTGGCCCAAAATCAGGATTTATTGACCCTCAACTTTTAAAACCGTGCCGAATTAGTCCATTGACTGGTCAAAATTGTGTTTGACGGTGGTTTTCGCTGATTGGATGCAGACGTGGCTATTTTTGCTAGTGAGGATGATGAATTGGCTTGCATGTCTATGCTAACGTTGGATGGACCTACTTGTCAGTGGCTTCCCCCTCTCTCCTTGCATCTCTCCATCTTCTCTCCCATCACCCCTCTGGCTCTCTCTCTTCTTTTTGGCGTGCCTCCTCTGTTTCCTCCTTGCCACTCTCCTTTCGCTAGGGAGCTCCAAGGCGGCGGTGGCTTCACCTCCTCCTCCAGAGGTGGCGAGGAGCACCAAGGTGTTGCAAGCTTCACCTTCTCCATCGGCGGCGAGCTCCAAGGCGGTGGCTTCACCTTCTCCCTAGGCAACGAGGAGCTCTAGGAAGGTGGCTTCCGTGAGTGAGACGATGCGACCGGGTAGTCGAAGGAGGAGGTGAGAATGGTGGTGGCCAGCGTGGCAGGAGGAAGTTGGGACGACAACGTCAATGGTGGATGATGCGAGATATGGAACCCAACGGCACCACTGCCGCCCCTCCCCAGAGAGAGAGAGAGAGGGAGGGAGGGAGGGAGGGAGGGGGAGAGAGATAGATAGAGAGAGAGAGAGAGAGAGAGAGAGAGAGCAAGGGTTGGAGGAGGAGGCCAGTGCCGGTGGGGAGGAGGGTCGTGCATTCGTTGATCTAGACCCTGTGCCACCGATGCTCCTCGACGTAAATAAGGCCCCACGGCGACTACCCTCCCCGACGGCCATTATTTACGTTAGCCACGAGGTCGACGTAAATAATGTCTATTTACGTCAGCCGCCGATGTAAATAACCCTATTTACGTCGCTTTATTTACATCGGCTTTATTTACATAAATGTATTTACGTCGGCTTTTGGTCTATTTCGGATTCCTGTAGTGCTCATAGGAGGGGGAGGGGGAGAGAGCATCTCCTTGAGGGATCTCCTGCTCTGTGGCTCCCGCATGGTTTTAGCCGTGGCGGTTGAAAGCCCCCGACATGCATGCAACTTCATGACATCAGTCACCCACAAGCAAAGATAGCCATGTTGGCGTCTAGTTAGCGAAAACCGTTGTCAAAACCCAATTTTGACCGATCAAGGAACTAATTCAGCATGGTTTTGAAAGCTGAGGGACGGTCAGGTATTTTTTGGAACTGAGGACTGAATTAGGCGCAAACGTGAAAATTGAGGGACGAAATCATCGCCTTTTTTTTTCATTTGTCGGTCATCCCTGGCTCGCAGCAAGTGTTTCCGGCACTCGATCACACGCTGATTGTCACACTCTGGAGAGAAGAAAGAAAACGGAAGTGACGGAGGACAGCGGTGCTGAGGGAAGGAAGAGAGACTTGGTCCTGACCTCAGCTGCTCTCCCTTCCACTCACGAGTCATCGCCCAGCTGGCCACAACCTCATCCTCTCTCCCCTTAACCTCCATCCATCCATCCATCCCTCCTCCTCCTCCTCCTCACGTACAGTATCATCAGCTGTCTGTCGTGAGCATGGCCGCCGTGAGCGTGTCCCTGTCCCCGGCCAAGGCCGGCTCGCCCTCTGCGCCCCCGGCCACCAGCGGCGCCCACTACCTGCTTCCCTTCCCGAGGCGGAGAGGGGCGGTGCGGGTGCGGGTGCGGGCGCAGGCCGTGTCCACCACCGACACCGAGGCCGCGGCGGCGCCGGTGAAGAAGGAGAAGATCTCCAAGAAGCAGGACGAGGGGGTGGTGACCAACAAGTACAAGCCCAAGGAGCCGTACGTGGGCAGGTGCCTGCTCAACACCAGGATCACCGGCGATGACGCGCCGGGGGAGACATGGCACATGGTCTTCAGCACCGAGGGTACGTACGTACGTAGTGCATGATGCATGGTACGGTGTTCATCGATGGATGGATATGATACATGGATCGATCCATGGGCGTTTAATTTGCAGGCGAGGTGCCGTACCGGGAGGGGCAGTCGATCGGCGTGATCGCCGACGGCGAGGACAAGAACGGGAAGCCCCACAAGCTGAGGCTCTACTCCATCGCCAGCAGCGCCCTGGGCGACTTCGGCGACTCCAGCACCGTCTCGCTCTGCGTCAAGCGCCTCGTCTACACCAACGACCAGGGCCAGATCGTCAAAGGAGTCTGCTCCAACTTCCTCTGTACCACTCGATCATCACTCATGCTCACCTCCGGCCTCATCTTAGCTAATTAATTAGCTGCTAGCTCTTCCATCTCAGCCTCACCAGTTAATTACATGCATATCTATGCTGCTCCATCGATCATACAGGTGACCTCAAGCCAGGCTACGAAGTGAAGATCACGGGGCCGGTCGGTAAGGAGATGCTCTTGCCTAAAGACCCCAACGCCACCATCATTATGGTAAATCGCGCATGCATGCTCAATTAATTATATTACTCCTATATATATTGTTGCAATATCAAAACTTAGCTTGCACCATGGATGGATCCCTCTCTTGCATTGGGAATCGCCAGCTTAGTTCGCGCTTCGTTATTTATGACACGGTTATATATAAATCGCACCTTGTTCTCGGACTATATATGTGACCGTGCACCACAATGAGAGTATACTCCTACATTTTAGATTTTTAGCAGCTAGGTCAAGACTATCTTAAAATCTACATCGTATATCTACTATCCATATAAAACAGAGAGTTCAATGGAGCCACCACATTAATCCTAAAATCCTAAAAATTCCCACGTTAATCAAAAAATAGTAGAAATTCTCATGTTAATCATAGAAAAAAGAAAAAAATCTACATCGTTGAATATGGATATTATTATGTAAATCTAGTGGTCAATATTAACCTCTAGCTATAACAAACTACTGAAGCTGATCTACATATTAGAGGTAAAATCTAAATGTAATCTGATATATTATCTATATCTTAACACAAATCTTGCCGCGCAAACGCGCGGGTCACCTTACTCGTTACTTATATTCTGCAGTAGCTTATATATGTAAGAGCCATACTCATGTACTCATGTACTCATGCATGCGCGTATCATCGCAGCTTGCGACGGGTACCGGTATCGCGCCGTTCCGCGCCTTCCTGTGGAAGATGTTCTTCGAGGAGCACGATGACTACAAGGTACCGTACGTACGACTACCTATATATATATCAATATCAATTTTTTGGGCATGCTAGCTAGCTAGGCAGGCATGAATTTTTTTTCCTTGTTAATTTTGACCTAGCTATGCAATAATTTATATATAATACGTACACTGCCTGCAGTTCAATGGTCTGGCATGGCTCTTCTTGGGAGTTCCTACGAGCAGCAGTTTGCTCTACAGGGAGGTGAGTAGTAAATAAACTACTAGTAATGTACATATACACGTACGTCCGTCATGCACGCATTAATTTGTGATATCATGCATGTATATACTTAATTAGGAGTTCGAGAAGATGAAGGAGATGGCGCCGGAGAATTTCCGGGTGGACTTCGCGGTGAGCAGGGAGCAGACGAACGCGGCGGGGGAGAAGATGTACATCCAGACGCGCATGGCGGAGTACAAGGACGAGCTGTGGGAGCTGCTCAAGAAGGACAACACCTACGTCTACATGTGCGGCCTCAAGGGCATGGAGAAGGGCATCGACGACATCATGCTCGACCTCGCAGCCAAAGACGGTTCGTATATATATATATATTCAGTCGATATATCGGTCAGTAATTACATTAATAACTGGCGGATGCATGCATGCATGATATGACTGCATATATTAATTATATGTATATATGGTCTGGTTGGGCAGGGATCGACTGGGCTGAGTACAAGAAGCAGCTGAAGAAGAGCGAGCAATGGAACGTGGAAGTCTACTGATCGACCGAGCTGCCAAGCTCAGGCTCAGGCTCAGGCTCAAAGATCAGTGCTATGATTGATCGAGTGTCGCGTCGGTGTGAGACGTACGAGCGCGGCAGCAGCATCGAACTATCCAAGTGGAAGTGGAACCCCACAAGTACATCGTTGCCTGCCTCCCGGATCCCAGTCCTCCTCCACCCATGTAGATGCATACTGACCGCAATGGCAATATGGCAGGCACCACCCTGCACCCGTGTCTGTGCATGTGGAATATACAATAACAATGGAATATACACCAGCATATCATATTTACACACGCTGACACAATTAATTACTGGTGCTGTGAGCCTGTGATACTCTCAAAGGAAGAAATCAATAGTCTTTTTTCCCTTCCCTTTTATCCTCCTGCAGAATTTGATTTCCTAGATATTCTTTCTGTTGTGTTTGATGTTGGCAAACTCGGAGTACGTGTTACTCCTACTAAGCAGCAGGAAACCCAGCCAGCAGCTCAGCTCGATGAGTTAACTGGGCTCAAAAGGAAAACAGGCCGGCCCATTTGGAGCCCACCTACCTCCTCTCTCGGTCTCTCCGCGAGTAGGAACGAAACCCTACGACATAAATACAACCCTCAGCCCGACCAGGCGCCCGCCTCCTCTTCCTCACACCGCCGCCGCCGCCGCCGCCGCCACCGCCGGCCGGAGGAGAGCAAGATGAAGACGATCCTGGCGTCCGAGAGCATGGACATCCCCGAGGAGGTGACGGTGAAGGTGGCGGCGAAGGTGGTGACGGTGGAGGGCCCCCGCGGGAAGCTGACGCGCGACTTCAAGCACCTCAACCTCGACTTCCAGCTGCAGGAGGGCGGCCGCAAGCTCAAGGTCGACGCCTGGTTCGGCACCCGCCGCACCATGGCCGCCATCCGCACCGCCATCTCCCACATCCAGAACCTCATCACCGGCGTCACCAAGGGATACCGGTACAAAATGCGCTTCGTCTACGCTCACTTCCCCATTAACGCTTCCATCACCAGCGCCAGCACCGCCATCGAGATAAGGAACTTCCTGGGCGAGAAAAAGGTGATCTGCCCTCCCCCTCCTTCCTCCCCCATTCTAGCCTGCCTCTTGCAACCATCAAATCGTCATGCCCTACTAGCAGTTAAAAAAAGGAATTTGTGTAGCTACGGTTGTGGCTTTTGTAGCACAACTCATTGTTTGACTGATGTTAATGCATTCTATTAGTATTCGATGTACTTGATCGGTTAAAATGGGTGATTTTTTAAATCTTCTTTGGTTGACAATGTGCTTGAATTTGACTGCATGGCAGAAAAGATTGCTTATTTGGCCAGTATCGTTTTGCAATAATTGACAAATCAGTTCTTTTAAGATTACGATGTTAATTGTGCGTTGGATCTTATGTCATGTGCAGTTGCTGTGCAAATCAAGATTTGATCACTGCGTGCTGATCCTCTTGTAGCATAATAGGGCTCACTATCTGTGTCATTGTTATTGCAAGTTTGCAACTGTTTTACCTGTTACTGCACACCCGTGTGTCATCTTAGCTTGTAATTCATGTATGTATGGAATGTGCTGAGGTTGTTCCCTTGCTTGATTAGGTGAGGAAAGTTGATATGCTTGAGGGTGTGACGATTCTGCGTTCAGAGAAGGTTAAGGATGAGCTAATCCTTGATGGCAATGATATTGAGCTTGTTTCCCGCTCTGCTGCGCTGATTAACCAGGTTAGAGTCCTTGCGTATCAGTTCTGCTTTGTACATTAAAGGAATGAATGTCGTGTCAACTGCCTGTTGAATTGCATACATCCATCAATTCCTGTGCCAGATGATTGTTCTTTCTATACAATGAAAGATGTGCTCCATGTATGGATGCTGAACTATGCTATTGCCTGCATGGATGTTTAAATATTAACTGTATATCTGCTACCTGACATGCTTGAGTTTATGCATACTGTCCATAAATGATAATTTTCGTCCAACATGGTAAGCACACAATCCAATTTAACATGGTATGGATCATGATGGATGATTTTTTGTTACTTGTGGTGGTTGTCCTTGTGTAACAAGTGATTTTACAGGGGTAGTAACTGTAGAAGGAAAATATGTTTGTGGGATATGAAGGCTTTTGATTTGTATTGTTGAACTGGTGTGTTATTTTTACTTTGCCAAATAATCTGATGCTAAATTCCTGATCTATGTTTTTTCTTAATTTTACTCCCAACAGAAATGCCATGTAAAAAAGAAAGATATAAGGAAATTCTTGGATGGTATCTATGTTAGCGACAAGGGCACCATCACTGAAGACCAGTGAGCTGCATTTTCTCCTAGCTGGAAGTAGAAACTGCCTTAAGAGAGTCAAGAACTATCCTTTTTCTGCTGTAATTCGAGTCGATCACAGTTTCATTGTCAGTCAAAGTTATGTACTGGATCAGGATGTTTCTTTGGAAATGCTGGATCAAGATGTTAGTAAATTGGAGCATGCGCTCCTATGTTATCCATATTGCTTGTGGAATCTTTGTGTTTATGGTCCCTATTGATCTTCATTTCCTGGTTGAAAGAACTTGTATATTGTCATATCACTCTCATCTGTCTAATTTGTGCCGGCTCGTTCATTACAAAATCTGAATAATATTGGTCACCGTGTTTTGGCGAGGGCTGCCTGTTTGGATTGTCCTTCTGCTCATGGTCTCTGGACAGGGCGGCCTTGGGTGCCTTTTTTTTTTATTCGATGATTCTGTGGAACAAGTCCCGCTCTGTACAAAACTTGCAGTAGCCACAGTCCCTAGCTAGTTTTATGCCAGTTTTGCAGCTCTGGGAGATGGATGGGTAATTAACAAAAGAGGTTGCAAGATGGGAATGGAATGCGTCGATGGCAACACCAAGTGGTAGAGGGAGAAGTGTATCAGCAAATCTCCAGCACATAGCACCAAAATCAGAGTACCATCCCATCTTCTTTTGCGGGCGTTTCCGTTGCAACGGAATCCAGATTTCCTGGGGAATGAAGGAACATGCGGCAAAAGATGGATTGTTCATCCCATCAGCACCAGCCACCAAGGCATGCACGTAAGCGCTGACACATATATATGTTCTCTGGGTCTGGGAGTTCAATCGAATCCTAATCCTTGGTCAATTTGTCGGAATTCCGTTTTAGCCGATGAGTGCCATCTCTTGGCTGCAGGAACAGGTATCAGCGGCTCTGCTAATTCGCGCGTCTGCAGCTGCAACTGGTAGCCTAGCACCTGATGCTCTCAATAATTCCTTGCCCTTGCCCTGTTCTTATTCCGAAATCTCAATGGTACCATCCAAGTTGGCACCTTCACTTGGTACCAATACCATCCAAGTTGCCTTGCCGCCTTCTCCCTGCTCCAATCAACAGTCCTGCCAACTTGCATCCAATTTTATATCCTTGCAATGCTGAAACGGAACCTCATGTAAAGCTAGCCATCCGACTGCGAATCCACTAGTGTGGCATTGCTCTATCACGTCACCTGATCACCGGCAGTTTATGTATGTATATAAGGTGGCTACTTGTCAGGGCTGTAGGAGAATGTATACATGCATCCTTGAGCTGTGGCCTATGGGGTGGATGGAGCTGCTGAAGCCGGTGGTTGCAATGCTGGTGTTCGACACACTCTTTGCGGTCATGACAGCCTTGGTCAAGAAGGCGCTGGCTGACGGGCTGAACCATGTCGCCCTTATCACTCTACGCCAATTTGTTGCGGCAGTGTTCCTTGCCCCAATTGCATTCTTCAAAGAAAGGTTTGTAAGGAAGAACTGAACCTTCAGGGTTTACCAGTTTAGCTTCACAAGGATCTGTAGATCTGAATCATGTTCTTTGCTCCAAAAAAAAAAAAAAATCTGAATCCTGTGCTAAGTTGTTTCCATATGGTGTTTAGCACACGGTAACCTTGTATGTGTCTGAAAAGTTGAAAGATATATTTTTTACATCATTATTTTATTTCCAGCTGGCAATTACTCATTCAGATATCTCATATCTGTAATAATTTGTTTCTTTTAGGGCTAAAGACTGCATGGCTTCCCATATGTTGTTACATGATTCTTCAGTACACCTGCAATTAATCTGAAAAACTTATTTAGATTGATCCTCTATTGCACAATGTTATTAGAAATTTGATAAGCAGCTCTTACTATTCCATATGTGTTTTTCTCTGCCATTTCAGTAACAGGGAATCTATAACTGGTACGTTCTCTCTCTCTTTTTTTAATTTAATTTCAGGAATGCAAGACCGCAATTCACAAAGGAGATCTTTGGCTACTTGTTCATGAGCGCATTGCTTGGGTATACTTGCTTTCTCTTTCTAACTGCAATAAAAAAAACGTGTATTTGAATTTCTCATTTGAGCATTTTTCCTTTTTGTTATATATATAGCGGACTGGCTGCCCAGTATCTATTCTTCCTGGGGTTGAGCTACACCACTGCAACGCTGACTGCAACATTTTCCAACATGACTCCGGTGTTCACCTTCTTGATTGCTATCCCTCTCAGGTCAATTTCTTGTTATAATTCATTTCGCGTTAGAAGCTGTTCATGCAGACTTTTTTTAGCTGTAAGTTCGTACAGACTTAAAAGTACTGTATTTTCAGACTGTAGGTAACCGTAGATTCTAAAAGCACTGTCAAACTAGGCCAATAAGTGAATAGCCTCCTTATCAATAAAATAATTTAAAAGAACTACAGGCATTAATACCTACAGACTGCAGTTTTGTACAATAAAATGTGGTTAAACTAAGAATATGGTGGAGAAATAGTTGGTTTATTGAGCATCTATCTCCAAAATTCTAACCAAATGAAAGTATGAAATTAACAAGATGCTATTCAGACTTCTTTTTACTACACAATTAATTCCCTAATGTTACAATCAAGACTAAAGAGCTTGTGACTGTAAGTGGTAACTGCAACTTCTTCTTTTCTTTTTCTTTTTCTTTTTTCTGAAACACTGGCAGGGGCACTGCCCAATCATTTGTAAGCGGTAACTACGACTCAGTCAAACAAATCAATTTTTGGACATGCAGGTTGGAAACAGTTAATGTGAGGAGCAAAGCAGCGCTGGCGAAGATCATAGGGACACTCACATCTGTTGGTGGTGCGACACTGCTGGGCCTGTACAAGGGTTCTGCCTTAACTCACACAACATCATCACTCCAAGAACACACTGCAAAGGGTAGTGTTACCAATAGCATCAGCAAGGGCAGATGGATGCTAGGCTCGGGTTTGCTGCTCTTGAACTGCATCACCTTCGCCTTCTGGATGCTGCTGCAAGGGAAGCTCACCAAGAAATACCCTACAGTCATCTCCAGCACTGCATTCATGGCCTTGTTCAGTTCATTGCAAGCAGGAGCACTGGCACTGACCACCCAAAGACACTTCTCAGTGTGGTTGCTTCGAGGAAGAATAGAAATCACAGCCATTCTCTTCGCCGTAAGATAGCTTAGCTATCACAAAAAAAATTCCTTTCTTAATTACAATTATATTGCCTCAGATTTACATTAGTATTTCCTTAATTATTTTAATCGCAGTAATTACAATTATGTGAGGATCTAAAATTTAGTAAGGTACTTCTTTTTTTGCAATAAGGAATGATTCAGATTCCACGCACCACTGAATGTTTGCACTTTTGCTTCAGGGAGTGGGAGTATCAGGGATAGGGTATGTGCTGATGACCTGGTGCATCGAAAAGAGAGGGCCAGTGTTCACCGCTGGCTTCATGCCTCTCATTCAGATCATGGCTGCAATACTCGATCTCTTCATCCTTCATGAACAGCTTTACGTTGGAAGGTATTGGCCATTTGTCAATTCAGAAAAAATCATGAACGCAACTGTATGACAGAAAAATCTAAAAAATAAACTCATATAAACTTTGGAAGCTGGCACCCATTCTCAATATAATTCTTTTGATAATACATCACATGAATCCTCGTGCCTATTATTTATTTTCAATTTTTTTAAAAGGAAAAAAAATCTGAGGAAGATCTTATCCGATACAGCAACAGCAACAACAATAAAAGCACGTGGATTGGTTATTTCCACGTGCCCTATCTAAGGCACGTGAATCTTATCTAATGAAATAGAAAAAACACCAAGAATAGATATAATTGTACTATCAGCTAATATCACTCAAAGGATTAACAATCGGCACAGTGCTAACAATTTAGAAATGCAAATAGCCGTTAGCTGACAGGCAACATAAGTTTGCGAACGGAGCAGAGCACTTTGGGAAAACAGTGGTACACTGGTACTCGCTGAAACTCACACACCTTTTTTTTTTTCTTTCTTTCTTTCTGTTTGTGCAGTGTGGTAGGTTCTGCTCTTGTGATTGGAGGCCTCTATCTTCTTCTCTGGGGGAAGAGCAAGGATGCATCAACTCCTCTTCCCGCCAAAGGAGCAGAAGACAGGGAGAAGCAAGTAAATTTGTAGAGCATATTAAGGACAGCCTCATCAACTAGACTCTAGAATGTCAAAAAACACCCTACAGATTGCAACTTGCTACTATTTGCCTTGACCTACCTCATATATGTTATGACAATTTTGGATAATTCAGGACCAAATTTGTTTATCACTGCACACATTGCTGTTTGGTAGTGTGGTGACTGGTGAAGCTTTTTTTGAAAGGGGACTGGTGAAGCTTTCATGGCTTTAACGGTGTACTAATGCGCATGCACTGATTACATAAAAGCACTTGCTGTTGGATTTTCACCACGCTGAACCGAAATGGAGAACCAATCCTAATTTGACACTGAAAATGGCACTTGAGCAGTACCAGGAAGCACACTAACAAGTGCGAATTTTTTTCTCTGATGAAACGTGGAGGATTTGTCTGTTCCATATGTATATCGCAGCCAGCTTGCTGCATCTTTTCCCTGTTCATTCTAGGACAGATGCGGGATGCATTTCAAGGACACTGATTTTGCCGGTTCTTGTGGCCCTTGAACTTTCCTGAACCTCAGGTGTCGCACTTGCTGTTGGATTTTCACCACGCTGAACCGAAATGGAGAACCAATCCTAATTTGACACTGAAAATGGCACTTGAGCAGTACTAGGAAGCACACTAACAAGTGCGAATTTTTTTCTCTGATGAAACGTGGAGGATTTGTCTGTGCCATATTTATATCGCAGCCAGCTTGCTGCATCTTTTTCCCTGTTCATTCTAGGACAGATGCGGGGTGAACCTCAGGTGTCGTGGAGTGAGTCAAAGGATGTGCAGGCATTCCGTGTGGGCAATTCCTAGCATTCCATGTGCACATACTGACATGCCGATGGCTGTGGTGCAATACAACAGGTGAAAGATGGAGTGTACTGGTCGTGGTGGGAGATGCCAAAGAGTTGTCGCACACAAGGTGAGCACTCTGATACCTCTTCTTAATTATAGTATTCCTGACTCCGTTAAATGCCAGATTACAAGGTGGAGTCATGTTAATCTTAGGAGGTGCCCTTTTTGAAGCCCTTAACGAGAGTTTTGTAAGCTCAGTGCTCCCAGCTTTCTTTACTTTCTTGTCATGTTATGCGGGTTTTTGCATCAGATAAAGCAAGTGCCAATGCCAATGCTAGACTGAACCAGGGTATTTTACTTTCACATTTGCACTGTGACCTGATTCTGCGTGTCTGTTGAGATATGACGTTTTACAGGCTAAGATTTGCATTTTTCATTAGTTGCCTTCCACCAGAAGAGGAATTAGATATGTTTGTTGCAGTATAAGTGAATTGCCCTCCTTTCCTCATCAGCTTAGGTTTTTGGATGAATTGGTTAGGGCATGCAGCCCAATATGGTATCAGAGCCAATCTTAGGAGGTGCCCTTTTTGAAGCCCTTAACGAGAGTTTTGTAAGCTCAGTGCTCCCAGCTTTCTTTACTTTCTTGTCATGTTATGCGGGTTTTTGCATCAGATAAAGCAAGTGCCAATGCCAATGCTAGACTGAACCAGGATATTTTACTTTCACATTTGCACTGTGACCTGATTCTGAGTGTCTGTTGAGATATGCCGTTTTACAGGCTAAGATTTGCATTATTCATTAGTATCCTTCCACCAGAAGATTAATTAGGTATGTTGATGAAAGCATTTGCTTTTCCCCAGGATGAACGAGGGCCGTCGCTTTTGAGGGACATGGCAGAGTGGAAGGGTCAGGCCTATATATGTACTCCATGAGCAGAGCTTGGCAATATCAATCTGAATCTAGGTAGCACCTTGCAACGCATATATACATTGACAGAAGCACAATGTGGGGGTGGGGGGATGGACTCGGACTCGGGCACGTCCACGAGTGGAGGCCGGTGATGTTGATGCTTGCCTTCGACCTCATCTCAGCGGTGATGACAGCGCTGGTGAAGAAGGCGCTCCAGGAAGGGCTCAACCGGCTGGTCCTCGTCACCCTCCGCCAATTGGTGGCCACCGTGTTCCTCGCTCCCATAGCATACTTCAAAGAAAGGTACAGGAATGCATGTCACCATTCTGTCAGGCAAAAAGAAACACACGCACACACACACCCACAGGCATACTGTTTGCTAGAATGCTCCTGTCTGTTTCTTCCACTTGCTGCAGGAACACAAGGCCAAAGCTCACATGGGAGATCTTGGCGTACCTCTTCTTCAGTGCAGTGTTTGGGTACGTAACATACGGCGCAAAACGCATTTGATTGTAAACTATATCTTTCAAGAACCAGTTGTCCTGACTGCCTGACTCTTGCTCATGGTGTGCAGCGCTGCACTCGCGCAGTACACCTTCTTCTATGGGTTGCAGTACACAACGGCAACATTCGCCATAACATTCGTCAACTTGTCTCCGGTGCTCACCTTCCTGATTGCCACAGTGCTAAGGTGCGTGTGCTGGGATGAAGCCATTATGCATTATATTTCACTCATCTGCAGGGAGAGAAGTACAGTGAAGCAACGCATGCCATGTATGGCCTCACATCATGCACGCACGCGCGCAGGGTGGAATCACTGAACATGAAGAGCATGGCAGGAGCTGCCAAGATCCTTGGGACGCTCGCGTCGCTCGCAGGAGTGCTGCTGCTGAGCCTCTACAAGGGCGTGGCCCTGACGAACCGTCTGAGCTCAGCTCACCATGCAGCTGCTGCTGCTGCCTCTGATGGCAGCGGCGACAACAAGGGCTGGACGCTGGGCACTGTAGCATTGCTGGCAAACTGCCTGTGCTTCTCCTTATGGCTGCTGCTGCAGTCCAGGCTCACCAACAAGTACCCGGCCATC
Source organism: Raddia distichophylla (assembly GCA_005191435.1). Taxonomy (NCBI): domain Eukaryota; kingdom Viridiplantae; phylum Streptophyta; class Magnoliopsida; order Poales; family Poaceae; genus Raddia; species Raddia distichophylla. The sequence goes on along the minus strand of SPJY01036992.1, from coordinate 1,245,842 downwards.
TACTCCAGCACGGCCATCATGTTCTTCATCAGCACGCTGCAGGCCGGTGCTCTGGCGGTGACCACGGAGAGACGCGTCTCGGTGTGGATTCTGACGAGGAAGCTGGAGATCGTCACCGTCTTGTATTCAGTAAGACTAAGACATGCGCCATCCATCTTGACTTTACATTTTTCACTGCCTAATTAAGCCTATCATCAATCCAACCACAGCTAGATCTCCGAAGTTCTTATCTGCTGATACTAGTCACTCTCCATTTGATATGCATGACACGATCTTACACGTTACCAAGTACAATCATCGTTTTCCTGAAAAAAAAAAGGTGTACAATCGATCATCGCTATATATGTAACAAATTCTCAAAGTTAGCTTCGATCATTAAAACGGAAGGAAAAGACCAAGCACAAGTTTGTCCAAGAGGAGCGAAAATACTCCCTAAGGTACACTATGTCACATCAGCTCCGGACGCCGGTTAAATACTGAATGGTTACGCGTCATATGCATGGTTACTTCAGGGAATCGTGGCGTCTGGAGCCGGGTACCTGATGATGACTTGGTGCGTGGAGAAGAGGGGCCCCGTCTTCACCGCAGCCTTCATCCCCATCATCCAGATCATGGTTGCCATCATCGATTTCTTCTTCCTCCATGGCCAGCTCTACCTTGGAAGGTAGTAATTAATTTGCCTAGCTTTAAATTTGTAGTTAACTGCGGTTTCAGTGAATTTAATTCATCTACGCGCATAAGTAACATGTGTATATCGTGTTTTGTTGCATATATTGCATGTGAATCTCGGCGCAGCGTACTAGGATCCCTACTGATGATACTAGGACTGTACCTCTTGCTGTGGGGAAAGAAGAGGGATGCCTTGGTATGTTGCGCAAACAAACAAGTACCGGATGAAGAGGCTGACAACGAGCACTGAAATTAACTAGGTTTTCTTCTCATTTTCCTGGCTGGTGTATCGGAAACTAATGGAATGGACACCACGATTGACTAGACCTCTTTCTTATTTCTTTTTTTTCCTTTGCCCAGTTGAGAAAAAAAGTATACTAATAGGTGTAGTGTAGCTAGCTAATTAGCAACAACGTCCGGTGCTCTAGGTGCACCTCATAATTACTTAGAATGAAATGTTATATGCTCATCTCATCCTCATCTGATTGCCATTCAATATATAATTGTTATTGATTTAGACCTAAAGCAATAGGGAAGATGAGTCCACTAGGGGCTCAGCTAATTAGCTAGTGCCACTGTGTGTGGTGGCCAAACGTCACACAATTTTTTTTTGAGCTAAAGGGCAGACGCTCTGCCATTTCATTAAGTAGAAGAGAGCTGCACTGTACAAAAGAGAAGAGAAACGGAGGAGGGGGGAGCGACCAGCACCGCCAACAACACGAGGGATACAAGGCTACAAACAACACAACGCTACCAGCAACAGGGTAGACGATCCAATCACGACAAAACCGTGATCGCCACCGCCGAACGAGATGCACGGACGAAGACTCCCGCCACCACCGCACGGGATGCGTGGACGAGAACCGCCACCGCCGGGTGGGATGCACGAAAGAAAACCACCGCCACCACCGGTCAGGATACGTGACCCGCAACGAGCCGCTAGAGGACGCTTGCTCCATAAGACAAACGAAGGGAAGACGCAGCCGCCACCACCAAGCAAGGCCACCCAAGACACCACCTCCACTGAGTAGAGCCTGCCGAAGCCTTGAAGACGAAGCCTTCAACAAGGGAACGACGCTAGGCACACCGCCATCATCTGATCAGAAGAATCGGGTTTGCACCCCAAGGCTTCATCTAGAAGGGGGACGCACACGACGATGCCTCCAGCGAGGGGAGCGGTACCAAAAGTGGTGTCGCCATCGCCGACCCGAACGGGCAAGGTTTTCACTGAAGGGAATATGCCCTAGATCAATCATGAGATGATTGTGTAATACGTCTTTGTTCATGTACTTTTCGATAACTAGTTTATCAGGTTCTATGAATAATGGTCATAACTTTGTTCATCAAGTATGACTTGGTTGTGAGACACATTGTTTGTATGACATTATTCTAAACTGATCCCTGATCCAGAATCATTATGAGGAGCAGTAATGATTGATCGGCACATGTATTGATTGATGGTACTGTTTCACATACCATAGATATTGTGGATATCGAATCAATAATGTGGACACGTGTTAGAGAACACGGATGGTTGGATTGACCTACTCCGAGACACTGCTGAGATTGTTATCTTAATAGTGCCATCAGATTGTTGTCTCGAGTGGTACACCTATATGGTCCTTAGACCTGAGATCATCATAGAGTCCCAGCATGCGTAGTTGTATACTTTGGGGTTATCAAACGCTACTCCGTAACTGGGTAGTTATAAAGGTAACTTACGGGTATGCCGCGAAACATGGCGTAGGGGTGTGATAGATCAAGATGGAATTTGCCCCTCCTCGATAACGGGAGAGATACCTCTGGGCCCCTCGGTGTGGATGGATAAGGAAAGTGCGCGGCCGTGCCAAGGTGACTAATTGTTAGTCACATCTTATATCCATTACACGGAACGAGTGAATGGGTCGAGCTATCACAAGGGTGGCACGCATCTTGCCTTGAGCTTGACTGGTGTCGTGTGGCAAAGGGATCGGTATGTACGTGTGTATCAAGGTTTAGCCGATGAGATCATTCTGTGCATTCGGGGGTCAATATGTGTTGCTAGATACCGCTATTGATCTGTGGACTGGAAACGGGTTTCCGGGTCCGCGGCCGACTTGCACATGAACCTAACGGGTCACACACTTAACGGGTTGGAACATGCTTAACGGATTCACTTCTGTTAATGGGTTTCGGCGCGTGGATATGGATCCACGTAGGAGATAGAGTCCTAACGGGTCTTCTAGTGTAGAAGCCCGTTATCACGTCTATATAAGTTGGAGGCCAGGGGCGGCGCGGTACATGAGTTAGATGCACTCCACCAAAACCCTAGCCGCCGCGCCCCTCCCGCTCCTGAGGAAACCCTAGCCGCGCGACGTGGTGCTAGCACACCGGCGCGCGACGTTCCACCCCTGGACGTGTGGATACCTTAGAGGCACTGCCGCTTTCGCGGACGTGCTTGCTGATCGGCGACCTCTCCCCGAGCCAGGCGACCTCTCCTGGAACACGGGCGACCTCTCCTGGAACACGGGCGACCTCTCCTGGAACACGGGCGACCTCTCCTGGAACACGGGCGACCTCTCCTGGAACACGGGCGACCTCTCCTGGAACACGGGCGACCTCTCCTGGAACACGGGCGACCTCTCCTGGAACACGGGCGACCTCTCCTGGAACACGGGCGACCTCTCCTGGAACACGGGCGACCTCTCCTGGAACACGGGCGACCTCTCCTGGAACACGGGCGACCCCTCGGCGAGCACGGGCGACCCCTCGGCGAGCCGGGCGACCTCACCCCAAGCACCCGGCGACCCCTCGGTGAGCCGGGCGACCTCACCCCAAGCACCCGGCGACCCCTCGGTGAGCCGGGCGACCTCACCCCAAGCACCGGCGACCCCTCGGCGAGCAGTCGGCGTACTGATCGGGGCGTGTTCGACTACTTCCTCTACGTGCGCGAGTCTTCTTCCGCTGCATCCGCGCGTCGAGGGTAACGATCCATGGTCCCCTACTAAAACTGACTCACATCGCGAGCGTTAGAATT